>LOEQ01021573.1:0-10509 GCA_001685075.1 Bramus lutescens
TGGCTCAGAGGTTAAGAGCACTGGCTGCTCTTCCAAAGGTCCTGAATTCAATTCTCAGCAACTACATGGTGGCTCACAACCATCTATAATGAGATCTGGTGCCCTCTTCTGGCATGTAGGCACACATGTAGGCAGCTTCTAACGTGTAGAGACACACATACAGGCAGAACACTATACACATAATAAAGAAATCTTTTAAAAAAAAGAAAAAAATCATGTCCTCATCTGTACAGAAAACCTCACTCCTGTTTGTCCTTCTTTCATTTAGCAAACACTCAGTGAGGTAAAGGGAACACTGGTGACAACCTAGACACAGTCTTTGGTGCTCAAGAATTTTTATCACAGACAGAAGATGGAAAAACATTGACATAATAAATAACTCAAAAGAAGTTGTTATGCTTTGCTTGTTGTTTTATTTTATTTTTAATGGTTTTTTTGAGACAGGGTTTCTCTGTGTAGCTTTGGAACCTGTCCTAGAACTTGCTCTATAGACCAGGCTGGCCTCAAACTCATAGAGAACCGCCTGCCTCTGCCTCCCGAGTGCTGGTATTAAAGGCATGTGTCGCCAACGCCCGGCAAAAGCAGTTCAATGACATCAAAATGAAGCTAAAAGAATTCCAAAAATGGTGTTAATTAGCAGGGGTATGGGGATATACTATCTCTCTTTCTTGCTTTATGCAAAGTTATCTGATGAAGCCAGCTATTTTTTATTTTTAAGGTCAGCATTTTTTTTTGTCGTTTTACTACTGCAGACTCAAAATCTGTTTCATGGGTTTGGGTTTATGCACAGTTCATTTAACTTGATGCATAACTGATGAATTTCCAGAGACCTTAAGGGTACAAACCAGCTAATTCTGATTCCAAAACACAAGTTTTATTTACTTGATTAGTACATGTTTCAGTTGGAAAGCTTGGAATCTCATCTTAGCTGACTCATAGAAGAAAATACTGTCCACCCCTCAGGCAGGGAAGCCTAGACAGCAAATCCACTAGGAATTCAGAGGAGCACAAAAGCAGAAATATTTATGATGCTATCAGAGAGGTGGACTCACTTGCTCACTGTACAGTGGCTGGAACTGTGCCAGGCAAACGCATTAGAGATCTGCCTACTGTCTGTAAGGTCTCTGCAGCAAGCACTACTACTGCTTCCTGTCAGCAAAAGAAATACCAAGCTGTCTTATTCTGCCATCTCTCTTCCTAATGAGGAGCAGAGCACTGGTCAGGCTAAATCAATCTGGAGATAGGACTATGTACTGTGTGCAAAACTGGTACTCAACTGAGTCCCATCAATTTTTCTGTAACTTGTTTATGTTTATACCATGGTACTTATTTATGCCTTACAACTGGAGGAAAGCATTAACAACCTTGAAGTATTTATATTCCAGCTGCTTTAACATGCTGTCCTTGCTCAGGATCACATGCATAGTATCCTGTGGGCTGATTCTTCTTTTTGAGGACAGTGTATTGGTTCATTTGAAGACTTCAAGGGAAAGGCTGTAAGAGTCAAGGCCAATATCACTAACTCATTTCCTGAGGTTTTGATCATAATAATAAACTATACATGACCTTGGACAACCCCTTGATTCTCAGACACCTGCAAGTGTCAGATGTCTACGTGAGAAGGTTCATTGCACTTAGCTCTGGACATAAGGACTATGGTGTGTCAGAGAGAAAGTAGACGCAATTTGGTACTGCTTGTCTGAACATCTCATGCTGCGTTCTTCTGTTTCCTCACACACTGCTTGTCATTTCTCCAGTAGAGAAATAGCACTAGAAATAGCTTCAAACTTTTATTTACTTAATTTTAAATTTTTGTCTATTGTGTGTGTATGGGAGTTTTGATAGCATGTATGTCTGTGTATGTGAGTGTCTGGTATCTGAGGGGAGCAGAAGAGGGATATGATCCTCTGGAACTGGAGTTATAGATGGTGGTGAACCACCATGTGGGCACTGGGAATTGAACCTGGGTCTTCTGGAAGAGCATTCGGTGCTCTTAACCACTGAACCATCTCTCCAGCTCCACTTTGAAAATTTATATATTAACAGTAAAGGCATATGTATCTGTATTTTTATTTTTGGTGTTTAGCTGTGGCTGACATTTGCATTCTATAGTAGATACATTTATTTTCTATTTTCACTAACATATTTTTGTTGCTCCTGAGGTTCATGTGTCTGTCTGATGATAGCACCTTGATTCCTGACTCCATCTAGGAATTTTAGATGATTTTGGACCGTTTATGGCTCCAAGAGCAAGGAGTACTGAGATCTGGCCAACTTCAAGGTGAGGAGCTCCAGAGTTGTCATGTGACAATCAAGGATCCCAAGATGTGGAGAGCGCTGCACAAATTGTTGAGAAAATGCACCCAGTCTTCTCCATCAGAAGAATGTAAGGAGGACCTGATGGAAGGGAACCTCTCCTGAGTCAGTGTCAGCCTTTGATCCAACAGCGCCCACAGTCTACGTTACTTAAAAAGGACTTTGTAGCTACAATGTCCACAAAATGTCCTTTAGGGTAGACTATTTGAAGTTGTTGATATATAGCCCAAAGTCCTAACTGATAAATTTTACAATTTCAGTTAAGGGACCAACAGTTTTTCCAAAGATAGTGGTGACCACTTTTCTGATATATATGCTGATGTTTTTTTAATAAAAGTGAACTGTATTATCCTGGCTTTAATTTTATATTTTACTAAAATATTTATTCTAAATTTTTGCCTTACAATTGTATATATTTAGCAGAAAAGTGATAAGTAGAATTTATTTCAGAAAGGTTCTGGAGTGTGTCACATAGGGACACTCTTTTTCGGCTCACTCAGGGTCTTCGCTTTCACCTGCTGCAAAGCTCCTCCTCGAATCGGCAGCTTTTTAAGAGCAATGTCTGTGTCAGCCAGAGGTCCTCCCAGTAACCGGGCAGGAGTGCTTTCCACTGTCACCACCCTACCTGAAGGGACCTGGAAAAGGAGAAGACAAATATCTAAAAGTCTATTGACAAACATTTGTGATAAGAGAAAAGCCCACATAACCTATGGTTTGCTTTGAGAAAGATTCCAGGTCTAACAGAGACAGTGTGACAAAAGAAAAGATAAGGACTTTGGGGACAAGAAAGCGGGCTTGAATTATTCTGTCACTCGTTAGTTTTGTGGCCAGGGACAAACTGAAATCACTAAGAAAACTGGTGTGTGCACAGGTCTACTGCCAGGCGAAGGAGAACTGTGCTCATCCTTCGAGCAAGATGCGGCCAATGCACTGACCAGTGCTGGCAGCAACTTCTTAGGAAAACCTGGGGGGCTGTGTCTACTCTGACCTCGCACTGCAGGGTAGGGGAAAAAGGAGGGAAAAGTATTTTGGAGATAGCCTTAATGATGGAAAATTTGAGCAACAAAAAGCAAAATATATGAGGCAAAAGTTCCCATAGAAACATCATTTTGGCAGCCTAAACGTCACATCTGTTAAGAAAGAGACGTGGGGAAAAAAATAACCTTACCGTCGTGTTAAGACCTTTAATAACTGTTTGGTGAAATATTGCGTTTTGTGGCCGTTCACTGTATTTGGAGGATTCTATAGCCTTTTCCTGGAGCCTTTTTGCTTTCTGAAGATTTTTAAATNGGACAAACTGAAATCACTAAGAAAACTGGTGTGTGCACAGGTCTACTGCCAGGCAAAGAACTGTGCTCATCCTTCGAGCAAGATGCGGCCAATGCAGTGACCAGTGCTGGCAGCAACTTCTTAGGAAAACCTGGGGGGCTGTGTCTGCTCTGACCTCGCACTGCAGAGTAGGGGAAAAAGGAGGGGAAAGTATTTTGGAGATAGCCTTAATGATGGAAAATTTGAGCAACAAAAAGCAAAATATATGAGGCAAAAGTTCCCATAGAAACATCATTTTGGCAGCCTAAACGTCACATCTGTTAAGAAAGAGACGTGGGGAAAAAAATAACCTTACCGTCGTGTTAAGACCTTTAATAACTGTTTGGTGAAATATTGCGTTTTGTGGCCGTTCACTGTATTTGGAGGATTCTATAGCCTTTTCCTGGAGCCTTTTTGCTTTCTGAAGATTTTTAAATTAGAAAGAAAATGGTATTAATTGCTAGTAAAACATGGCGGATGGTGCTTACTGAGAAGGTACATTTACTCTCCTATTCCTCACGCTGCTGCTTACAGAAATGGAATCCTTAAATAAGAAGGTTGACAATATGGAACAGGGCATTCTGTTCTTAAGACTGGCTAGATGTTGTGTATACTGTAGTGCTTTAAAAATCCTACCTTTGCCAGGCGGTGGTGGCATACGCCTTTAATCCCAGCACTCAGGAGGCAGAGGCAGATGGATCTCTGAGTTCCTACGCTAGTCTGGTCTACAAGAGCTAGTTCCAGGACAGGCTCCAAAGCAACAGAGAAACTTTGTCTCGAAAAATACAAAAACAAAACAAAACAAAACAAAAAACAAAAGCAGTAAAATAAAAATAAAAAATCCTACCTTTAAAGTTTTAGCATTTGATGTTCTAGCCAGGAAGTTTTGCCATGATTTGTGAGCCAGTTCTCTCTGCTTATGTGTGGCCTGTATCTGGAACAGATAAGAAAATCAGAAATTTCAGTTTCTATGAAACATACCAGAGGGCTTGGACGTCCCCATTTTAAAGGAAGTGGCTCCATTTTGCTAAACTTAAACATTTGAGGCTGATTTAAAAGTAACTATAATATGTAACTTAATTTTAAAAACAAAGAGGTGTTGGGAGATACAAGCCTTTAATTTGAGCACTATAGAATCAAGGCAGGCAGAAATCTTTCAGTTTTAGGCTAGGCTGCTCTATAAAGTGAGTTCCAGGGTAACTAGGGATACATAGAAACCTTGCCTCAAAAATAATAAACAAAAAGTCTTAAAATGAAAAAGATAACTCACTCTCCATGCAATGTAAAGCAGAGAGCTGAGACACGTGAACACTAAGCGTTCCCTGCAAGACTGAATGCTTTACGCAGTTCCTGCTTGTGAAGTCATTACAGTCTAGAGAATCCTGAACACGGGATTTAAAGAGAAAGTCATAGGTGAAAATAAAGAGGTTCTGCTGCCACTAATAATAAGTTCAGACAAAATTAAGCTGTAAACTATTTTCATCGTGACTGTAACCATGTAGGCAGTTTTGTGAGACTGCTGACTTGGCGTGATGCTGCGGTCCAGAGGGGAACTGCTAATCTAGATCTCTGTGTGTCTTAACAGGCTCACCACCAAATGCATGATGAGAGGAGACACACCATCATTGTGTGTGTATCATAGACACATGCATAATACCATTATGAATACGATATTCCTAGGGCTACTTAAGAACGGCTTAAAAAGTGGAGACAGAGGTATGACAATAAAAATCCAGTCAAAGCGACAAAGGTTCTGTAATTCAAAGAACTAGTGGTCAAGAGGCAGCATAAGGTCCATCTTTTCTTCCCAGGTCTGAGCAGATCAACCGGCTTACAGTAATATTCATGTCATAAAAACTTTGCCCAGTGAATGGACACAGATCCTAAGCTGTAGAATCAACATTCAATTGTCTAGGGATGACATTGTTTAAAACCTCTTAGATGGTCAAAGAAACTATGTTGCAGTTTCTCACCTGTGCAAAGCTTTAGGGAAAGGCTGCTATTTTCCAGGTTCATTCTCTGTTTAGCTAAACAAGGCCAGTTTACATAGGTGTGTGCAGACTCAGTGCTCAGAAGTGTTTTGGAATTGAGGGGAGGATGGATGGCTAACTCTATAGATGGCAAAACAGTAAAGGTCTGTGACAGAATGAGGTGTGAAAGACAGGTTTATCTTCCTATGAAGTTATGTGCTCCATTACAGATAAACCACCAGAATATGTTAAAAGTATATATTTAAATATTTAATTTTATGTGCATTGGTGTTTTGCCTACAGTCATGGCTGTCTGAGGGTGTTGGATCCCTTGGAACTGCAGTTACAGACAATTATGAGCTGCCACGTGAGTATTGGGAGTTGAACCCAGGTCCTCTGGAAGAGCCGTCAATGCTATTAACGAATGAGCTATCTCTCTGGCCACCTGCCCCTCAAAGTATATATTTAAAGTTACAACTTTTAGAACCACATTGGGCATGGCTAAGAAAGTATGTCAAGATCTTTTTACTCTGTAAAATATGAGTATGGAAATCAAATTACAGGGCTGGGGAGATAACTCAGCCAGTAAATTGCTTGTGTGCAAGCATGCAGACCTGAGTTTGCATCTCCACAATCTACATAAAAAGCCTGGCATGGTGGCCTATGCCTGTAATTCTACTGATGGGGAGAAAGAGACAGAGGGCTTTCTGACTGTCACTCAAGCAGAATCGGTGAGCTCCAGACTCAAAGAGAAACTCTGTGAGAATGGTTAAGAAAGATACTGAATGTCGCCCACCTCTGGCTTCCACATTTATGTACATGATTTCATGCACATAAATGTGTAAATAAGCATACACTGCAAATACACACAGAAAAAGAAAACAGGAAATTAAATTATAATGCAAAACCAACGCTGATAACAGTAATTAGATTTTAAACTCTTAACTCCATAGTTTCCTTTAAAATTGCACAAAGACAATGAAAATAACTATTAGAGAAAGGAAAACAATTCAATGCTCAAAAATTAAAAGATAAATAAATCCATTTGATGGATAACTTCATCTACTTTATGCACTGACATTAACAACTTGGGCCTCAGAGGCTCAATGGTACCCTCAGCTTACTTTTGCATATACTCTTTGCTCATTTTGCACATCTTGGCGTGCTTGGCTTTCAATCATCTCACTTTGCAGGGAAGCGACCATCTTTCCAATATTTTCTGTTGCTGCTGTAATAGACTCCAAAGACAATTTATCTGAAGTAACTAGTTTTAATTTTTCCAATTTTATTTCTTCACATACTTCATTCCATATTTCTCCAATCTGTCACGGCAAAGTTTAAGGTGAAAAAGTTTAAACTAACAAGAGTAAACGAAGCAATCTTACATAATTCCTTAGGTAGTGGTCATCTTGTTAATGTTTAAGCTTTTCCTAACTTACTTCTTGGGCATAAGTTAGATGTTCTGAGAATGGTATGGGCACCAGCTACATCTGAGAATCTGGTTTAAAGTTACTTCCTCTCACAGCTGCAGAAACTGCTTGGCCTTCTGAGGTATTGATGCTATTGCTTCTTACAGTCATTCTGAAGGCTAGGCCATGCTGAATCTGGAGGGACAGACAAGGGCACTCTGGGAACCTGGAGTGTGGGACTCCTAGAAGAGGGATCCTGGTCTTCACCTACTAGCAAAGAGATATACTCGAAACTCAAGCTCTTACTCCACAGTTTCACCATGCTAAATCTCCATGTCATATTCTAAAAGTAAGGTACTAGACTATACTGCAAACTAGAAAAATAGTTATATCATCTAAAACAGGAATACAACTGGATTTTGTTTTCATTTGAAGAAAGACTTCTTCATTATCAACATCCAAATACATAATATTAACAGAAATAAAATGTTTGCCTCAGATTTTCCTGAGACTTCAGAGACATTTATTTACTCAGTTAACTTGGCAGAGAACTAAGTAACCCAGTCACTTTTAAGTGAGATTTCATTAATGACATAGAGAAATTATAAAGAATACTTTGGTAAGTAGTAATGCCTTAATAACCAATAATTTGCTTAACTTTGGCTTGGCTGCTTTCCAAAGAGTAAAGATTCTGGTTTTAAAATCCCATTAGTCTTCAAAATGACTCTGTAATTTTCACCTTCTCTTCTAAGCTAAGGGTTGGGCTGAAGGAGAATTTCATCCATGCATATAATGTATCTATCAAGTCTACCTCTATTCCACTCCTCTTAGTCAACTATTCCCCCCAATATTTCGTCTCGAGTTCGTGAGTTCTCTTTGAGAACAAACAGCCAAACCATGGACTCCACCTAGTGCTGTCAGTGTGTGTGTGGGCACGGGACCATCTACTGGGGCACGAGGAGCTGCTCCAGAGACCTGTCCCAGGAGAACAGCAAAGCAGCTGTCAGGAGTCTAGAGCTTCTCTGCTCTCGGTGAGATTTTCCTACCACCTCCCCGCTCCACACTGGAACTTTGGTTTTCTCTTGTACAAGTTTTGTGCATGCAGTCACAGCCACTGGTCAGTTTATACGTACAACTACCCTGTTGTATGTCTGGGTGGCATGCGGTTCTGTCGGCTGCATAAAAACATCTTCTCATGGAAGAAATCCAAAGAATGGTTTGGGTTTTGGGTTTTATATCATAATCATATGAAAAATAGAAAAAATACTAGAGTGTATAAACAATTGTTATGGACACATCTTTTATTTCCGAATTTATTTTTATATAATAGATTTTAAGTTACTAGAATGGTACTTACTTTAAAATCAAGGTATCTATGTATTATACAGAGGGTGACAAAATCTTCAGCAGATAGGCCAGGTAAGTTTTCAAAATCTATCAAAGTTTGTTCGGAGAGAATTATTTTAATAGGAGCAAATTATTTCAAGATTCATATTTCTACCATAAAAACAAATGCAAATAGATATTCCCACAACAAATGCTTTGACAGGTTATCCTTACATGGTCATTAGCAATAACTCATTCTTTCCGGACCATGGTCAGAGAGCGTTTACTATTAGAAGCTAAAGAGCAAATGAGAACTTTTCCCTTAACAGAAAGCAAAGACTTTAAAAACTGAGATGATTTAGAATGCTAATGTTTAAGCCTAAACATCTGAATTAACTGCTCATGGTCCTGCTACACACTGAAATTGCTGGAAAGCAAAAAAGAACTGCTCTTTGAACACATTCCAAAATTCTAACTTTAAAAAACATCATTCTCTCATATATTCATCCTAGGCATAGCTATGACCTGGACACTAAGGTCACGAGGCAGCATGCAGTTACTGCACAGAGGGACTTAGCTCATGTTTGTCAGTGGACTCTGCAACAAAAGCAAGCACAGCGACACTCTTCACACAGAAACTCTTGGGAATCACAGGGGTTTCTTACCCAGTTTTCCCAACACAGCATAGATTTTTGCTCTGATGTTCTCAGCGACATCCATAACTGCGATAGATGGGCAGTTGGCAGGGAGGGGCATGATCTTCTGCTCTTCTTGAAAACTAGTAAATAGAGGCTTCTTTGTATCTAACCATTGGGCACCATGAAACATGGAAAGAAGAGATAAAAACTATAGTGACAATTTGATATTTTCTCTATATAAAACAGATCAAAATATAAATATATATTTAAAATTTAAAACAAAAATATAATGCTTTTGTCTTTCTTTTTTCCAAGTTCTAGGAATCCATCCCAGGTCTGGAAAGTAAGCACTCTATAGCCGAGCTCCCTGCTACACTGCCAGGCCACAGATACTATGAAAGCATAATCAGTATATTTTCTCATTCTGCCACAAAACTTATGGCTTTTACTTTTCTTATTTATGTAATATAAAAAAATTACACTTACTCTGGGCATAATGGCATATGCTTTTAATCCCAGAACTAGGGAGGCAGAAGCAGGTGAATCTCTGTGACTATGAGGCCAGCCTGGTCTACATAGAGAGTCTCAGGACAACAGGGGCTACATAAGGTGATCCTGTCTCAAAAGAAAAAAAAAAACCCACAGCTATAGTTTTAATTTTTAAAAAGATTTATTTATGTTTGTAGGCCTGGTGTGTATGCCTCATGTATGGGAGTGCCAACGGAGGCCAGAAGAGGGTGCTGACTTTCAGAAACTGGAGGTACAGGCAGTTGTGAGTCATGTGACCTGGCTGCTGGGATTCAAACTCACAGGTCCGCTGGAAGAGAGCAAGTGCTCTTAACTGCTGAGCCCTCTCTCCAGCCTATAGCCATATNAACTATAGTGACAATTTGATATTTTCTCTATATAAAACAGATCAAAATATAAATGTATATTTAAAATTTAAAACAAAAAATAATGCTTTTGTCTTTATTTTTTCCAAGTTCTAGGAATCCATCCCAGGTCTGGCAAGTAAGCACTCTATAGCCGAGCTCCCTTTTACACTGCCAGGCCACGGATACTATGAAAGCATAATCAGTATATTTTCCCATTCTGCCACAAAACTTATGGCTTTTACTTTTCTTATTTATGTAATATAAAAAAATTACACTTACTCTGGGCATAATGGCATATGCTTTTAATCCCAGAACTAGGGAGGCAGAAGCAGGTGAATCTCTGTGACTATGAGGCCAGCCTGGTCTACATAGAGAGTCTCAGGACAACAGGGGCTACATAAGGTGATCCTGTCTCAAAAGAAAAAAAAAAACCCACAGCTATAGTTTTAATTTTTAAAAAGATTTATTTATGTTTGTAGGCCTGGTGTGTATGCCTCATGTATGGGAGTGCCAACGGAGGCCAGAAGAGGGTGCTGACTTTCAGAAACTGGAGGTACAGGCAGTTGTGAGTCATGTGACCTGGCTGCTGGGATTCAAACTCACAGGTCCGCTGGAAGAGAGCAAGTGCTCTTAACTGCTGAGCCCTCTCTCCAGCCTATAGCCATAT
>LOEQ01021642.1:0-12821 GCA_001685075.1 Bramus lutescens
GAGAGAGAGAGAGAGAGAGAGAGAGAGAGAGAGAAAGAGAGAGAGAGAGAGACCTTGCCAGCAAATGAAACTCAGAGTTACTCTTCTGGGCTAAGGCCATCTTCCTAGTGTAATTTAATGTCATATAAGTCACCTGTTCTCTGAAACCTGCTAACCTACTTAATCCTGCTGACCAATCAGGCCAGTCAATCATATGTAGTATTCTTAAATTAAAATTCAGTAAGAATAAAACCATTAAAAGAGTTCAATAACAACTGTGATTACTGATTAGCATGCTGGGCAGGATGACAGGTTTTCTTTGTCCGCACTAGTCTCATTGCTCAGGCTTCTTCATGTGTCAAGTGGATTCTCATAAGTTATAAAACAGGTAGGTATTTGCAAAATCCTCAGCAAATCACTCACCAGCAGTCAGAACTTAGACAAGTTCCTAACATAATAAACCATTTCTGTGTACCTTCTGTGTCATATGGCAGCTAAAAATGTTCATCTGTAACAACAGGAGGAAAGGCAGAACATATGGGATGAATACAAGCTGGGGTGTCCTTGTGGAGGTTTATTCAAGTTATGCTTTTCTTACTATGGCTGTATTCTCTTAGTCAAATAGATGGAAATGATTAGGAAGAAAGTGGCAAACTAGAGATTGCAGATAATCTGTTGTTTTCTTGTGATTTTCCCCCTTTAGTTTCACTAAAATGCAGGAAAATTGGGGCAGGAATATTGCTCATTTGGTAAAGCGATTGTCTTACAAACATGAAGACCTAATTTCAATCCCAAGATCACATGAGGGGAAAAAAGTCTGATGCAGTGAGCAACACATTTAAGCCTAGCACATGAAAGCAGAGATAAGAGAATCAGGGACTGCTGACCAGTGAACCTAGCCTCTTTGGCAAATCTCAGGCCACTGAGACTACCTTATCAAGCACCAAAGAGTACAGTTTCCTGAGAAGCACATCCAAGATTGGTTTCTGGCGTCCATGCACAAGCACATCCACATACACTCATACAAGTGATCTGATATGGGGAAAATGAAAGGGGGTCTCTTTAGTAGGGAGAGGATGAGTTTCTCCGTGAGAAGGAGGGGTGTGGGTAAAAGAAAAGAAAGTGTGTCTGTAAAAGTCACAAGGTATCATAATATATGTTAACTATTTAGTTAAAAAAAATCCCTATAATATATGCAACTCCAATTCCACATAGAAACTTTACTCATGAAACTGACAGTTGTCTCTGCAAGAGCCAAAGACTACCTAACAAAACCACCAATATCATACAAGTTTTTTTGAGAGACAGTCCAAGATATTTTGAGGCTCTTGTGAAAGGTATTGTTTCCCTGATTTCTTGTTCAGTCCATTTATGTATATCAAACACCATCTGTGTATAGACAGGAAATTTACTTTGTGTGTTATATTTGTATCCAATCCTTTACTGAATATGTTTATAGCTTTAGAAGAAACCTGGTTGAATTCTTGGTGTACTTTATGTATAAAACCAAATAATCTATGAATAGAGATCCTTTGACATCTCCCTGTCCTATTTTGTCTTTCCTTCTCTTCCTGTAGATATCTAGATCAATTGCCTTTTTATTCCAACTGGGACTTCAAGTACTAGGTTGAATAGGTATATAGGGGAAATCCTTTGTTGTATATGGAGGCTGATCATTTGTTTCCCAAATTCCCAGACCCTAAATAATCACACAGAAACTGTATTAATCAAAATACTGCTTGGCCTACTACTTAGGCATATTACTAGCTAGTTCTTATATCTTTAATTAACCCATTTCTATTATTTTATATTTCACCATGAGGCTCATGATTTACTGGTAAGGTTCTGTCTGGTGGTCAGCATATGTCTCCTTAGGCAGCTACATGGTTTCTCTCTGACTCCACCTTCTTTTTCTCTATATCTCATACAGCTTGACTATATTTTGCCCTGCTATAGGCAGCTTCTATATTAACCAATGGTAAAAACAAACAAACATTTTCACAGCATACAGAGAGGTATCTCACAAAAGAAAAGCTATCCCCTTTTCTGTCTAAATAAAAAGAAAGATTTTAACTTTTACATAGTACAATTGCATTTAAAAACCAGCTATCAAGCAAGAATTATAATTACAATATTTAATCAATTTACATTAGACAAATTAAGAAAAAACTCTATCATCTATCCAATCTTTGTGAGTCTAAAGTTTTATATATAATCTATCTTTTATAATTATAACTTTTTTCAACTCCATCAAAGACCCCAGAAGGATGTATTACCTAATTAAACAGGAAGTGCACTGTAATCAATTTTCAAAACTCAAAAATTGGCAGAGATATCTCACTGCATGGGCAGTCACCCAAAGTTCTTCTGTAATATTGAGGCAACCATTTTCAGCCTACAGGCCCATAGCATTATGCAGACTTTTCTATGAAGCAGGAAATTTCAAAGATCATTCCACCTATATTGGCAGTTTGTTAGTCACTTTCAAAGCAGCTTCATTATTAGCCAATGGTTATAACACATTTTCACAGCACACAGTGGGTAATCCCACATCATTCTGTCTGATATTAATAGAAATGCTGTGAGTCTATCTCAATTTAAGATGATATTGACCATATCCTTGCAGTAAATTGCTCTTATGTTGTTGAGGTATATCCCTTGTATATTTGTTGTCTCAGGGACTTTTATCATGAAGAGATGTTATTCATAGCCATAGACCTTTTCTTCATCTAATGAGGTGGTCATGTAGCTTTTCTCTTTTAGTCAGCTTGTGTGGTAGATTACATTTAAAGATTTATGTATGTTGACACCATCCCTGCATCACTGAGATAAAATCAATGTGATCTTGGTAGATGTTTTGATATGTTGAATTAAGTTTGCAAGCATATTATTGAGAATTTTTGCATCCATGTTCATTAGGGATATTTGTTCTATACATGTTTTTGGTTGTATCATTGGTTTTATTAGGTGGGTAATAGTGATTTCATAAGAAGAAATAGGATATATTCCTTCCATTTCCATTTGGTGGAATAATTCGAAGAATAACACCTATGCTAGTGAATTAGTAGAATTAATATTGTGTGATGTGGGATTCCCCTTGTATTCACCTCTGTGTGTATACCATTAGTTAATAAAGAGCTGCTTTGGGCCTATTGCAGAGCTATAGGGGAACAGAGCTGGGCAGGGAAAAACTAAACAGAATGCTGGGGGAAAGAAAGGTAGAGTCTGAAAGAAGCCATGTAGCCCCACTGTCGTCAGACCGAACTTTATCTGGTAAGCCACAGTCACATGGAAATGCACAGATTACTAGAAATGGGTTAAATTAAAATGTAAGAGATAGCCAATAAGAAGTTAAAGCTAATAGGCCAAGTACTGCTTGAAATAATAAAGTTTCTCTGTGTTTATTTTGGGGTTGAGCAACCAGGAAACAACAAGCTGGCTTTCTTACAACAAATTGGTGCTGGCCAACTAAAATCCACATAAAATATGAGAGGGCTTAGAAAGGAATTCTAGACACAAAAATACAGAGTTTAATACAGCCTTTTTGCTATTTGCTGGTGTCATGCTGCAGCTCCATTAAGAGAGGTTTTCCTGATACAGTGGTGGCAGAAAAAAAGCCATGCCATTTTGAAAAGCTGGCTTTCTGGTCCGGGCTGCCAGCTTGACCTCTGGGTCTTTCAGGAGGATGAGCCAAATGGGGTTTGTGAGCAACATGCTATGGCTTGCTTGGTGGCAACATGGATCAGCTGTGTGCCTAGAGGTGGGGCAGTGTGCAAGGCTCTTGGAGGCAGCAAGCAACCCCACCATACTGGACTGTGCAGAGCAAGTAGACAGTATGGCAAATACCCTAGTAATGCCACAGCTTAAGATTTTAAGAAGCTCTCCTGGACATTAAAGAATTACAAATGCACAATAGGACAGATTCAAACATAAAAGACCACTAAATGAGTCACAGTGTTTGATAAATGTAGTTAGGCTTATAAGACAGAAGAAAAGGAGTATAGAGAGTTATAAAAGAAAGTAAATGGTTTATAAAAAATATAACACAAAGTCTTTAAAGAGGCAGAGTATATAAATATTAAATATGTAAAAAAGTAATATACTAATAAAAATAAGCCATGGACAGAGACAGTCTGGTTTATGTATATTATTGTGTTTACTTTGCATTTTTTGACTGCAGAGAGACATTTGATTCTAGGGACTGCTAAGCTAAACCAACATATATTTTTAAGTTTCTTGACATCAAAGTTTGCGTCTATGGATATGTTGTTTTGGAAAAGAGGTTCTTCTTTTGTTTCCACAGAGGAGAACCTGTGGATTGCTTCCAGACTAATGTGATTTGATGGACCAAAATCCCCTGAAAGGTTGCTTTGAACAAAATTTATTTCACCCAATAAACAGCAAGAGGAAATTTGGAGAATAACTATGCCCAAATTCCCAAATACTGTTTATAAATGTCTGCTTACACTTAAAGGGGAATATGCTATAGAGATTTGCAATGGTATTAATCTTGCTTTATTGATACAAATTTAAGGTCAATTTTGTTATAGGTATATTTCTGCTCTTGATTAAGGTATTGTGTTTGTACAGCTCATTTAAAAATGCAATGTATAATTAACAAATACAGGTTAATAGTCATCTATAAGAGTCAAGCTTATAGTCATGGTAGTTAGATTTTCTAGGTGTACAGAGATGTATTTCAGATGGATAGAGATTCTTCAAATCTTTCAAAGACTACAGAATAAGTCATTTAAAATGTTTTAAGAACTTAGGTCTTTTCATGATAATGAGACACAGTTGCTCCTGGAAGCACCAATCTACTTTAAGAGGAAGATGAGCATCACAGAGGCTCCTTATGGAGCTTGTTAGCCATTTGGGCAAGAAACTGTTCTTGCCTGGACTGCCTGATGAATCGGACATGCAGGACCTGCAGAGAAATAACTGCTGAACTTGCATAAAAAGAACTCCTTTGGGGCTCCTGCTTTATGAAAGAGTCTGCTAGACATTCTCCAGGACACAGAAAAAAGTGATTTACTAACTGCCAATATTGGTGGAACTGTCTTTGAAATTTTCTGCTTCATGGAAATGTCTGCCAGATACTATCAACCTCCTTACTACAGTTGTGTAAAGAACTATCCTACCAAAACCAAACTATAGATTTAATGAAACTCCATCAATATTCTAACACAGTTCTTTATATAAGTTGAAAAAATACTAAATAAAAATATAGCTAGAACAAACCTGAAAGAATTGTTGAAAGTATCACAATTCTAGTTTTCAAGTTATATAACAGAGTTATAAAAGTAAAACCAGCACAGTATATACATAAAAAGACTCATCAATCAATGGAATTGAATTTAAGACCAAGACATAAGCACAAAGCTATAAATTAGTAACAAAGAATCAATCCAAACATAAACACTGGAGAAAGACAGCATCACCAACAAATGGTAGACATCAGTCTAAATGACTGTATGTAGAAGAATGAAAATAGAATGACACCCATCACCCTGCACAAAACTCAACTCCAAATGTATTTAAGACCTCAACATAAAAGCTGATATCTTAAATCTGACAGAAGTGAAGTCTTCAATTCATTGGCACAAGAAAGGACTGGCTGAAAATAAACACTGATAACATAAGTAGTCTACAGTTAATAATTGGTGCCTCATGAAGTTTCTTCACAGCAAAGGACACCATAATTCAAGCAAACAGGTAGTGTACAGAATAGAGCAAATATCTTTGCTAGGCATAAATCTGACAGAGGAATAAAGCTAGAAAAAATAATGAAAAATACTGGGCAACATGAAAACTAATTACCCAATTTAAAAATGTGGAACAGAACTAAACAATCTTAAGAAATGAAATAAATGGCTGCAAACCCCTTAAATATATATTCAACATCTTTGGCCATTAGGCTAGTACAAATTAAAACTACTTTGAGAATTCATCTTACTGAAAACAGAATGGTCAATTAAGATCAATAAATAAATAGGGCAGGGGTAGCACACAACTTTATTCCAGCACTCAGCTCAGAGGCAAGCATATCTCTGTGAGTTCATGGCCAGGCTGATCTAAAGAGCAAGTTCCAGGAGAAGCTCCCCAAAACCACAGAGAAACCCTTTCTCAAAATCCAAAAACAAAGGAACGATCAATAAACAAATGTCAACATATACTTGTGAGCATGTTGAAAAAGGTGAACCCTTAATCATTACTGGATAGAGTGCAAATAGTACAGTCAATATGCAATTATGTATGGAAGCTCCTCAGAAATATGAAAACTGATCTGACGGAAATTCAGCGACACCACTCTCAGGCAACAAAGTGCCTGCACTGCAGAGATAGATCCACGTTCAGTACTGTTCTATTCATGAGCTCCAGAATTGGAAACAGCCTAGATATATATCAACTGATGAGTGAATAATCAAATATGGCATATAGATAGCATATTATCCAACTGCTAAGAAATATGAAATTATAAAAATTTCAAGAAAATGGAAAAACTATAAACACACATTCTGAATGAGTTAAGCCAGATACTAAATAAAAAATACTGCAGCTTTCATGTTTATGTGGATGCTAACTATTAAAGTTTAGAAATGTGTGTTTAAATCCAAATAACTGCAAAGGGAACATAGCTTAAAAAAAGCAAGGTGAATGGGGGTAATCTTCCAAAGTAGGATAAATATAATGTAGTGTGATAGAGATAACAAAAGGGAGCTATAGTAGCAAGAATAATTGAGGAGAGGAATGGAAGGTCAGAGTAAACAAAAGGATTATGAGGAGAGACAACTAATACTAAAGTAACTTTGAAAAGACATGGCTATCCTGGGTTTTTTGTTTTTCCATATAAAGTTGATTTTTGTTCTTTCAANAAATGTCTGCATCATTTTATTTTCTATGCTTTTGTATGACTTAAAGCTTCAAGTTTTCTCCATATAGTTGCTAGGTAACAGTTCTTTGGAAAGCAGTAAACAGAAACACTAATAAAACCAACCCAGCCCTGAGCTTCGATTATAGAAATCAAACATCTTTCAGGAAAGACATATTAGACAGAAACATAAACAGAGTCAAAACAAAAAAATGTTATTCATTTTCTTTCACAGAATAAAAGCGCAATATAAATGGTGACTGAATGGACTGCAATGTAAAATTTCTCATGTTTCTAAATGTGAGTGCATTGAGAGCTATGAAACATACATATTCTTCTGGTAAGAACATATAACACACATATAAAATTCTGTGAATTTTATCTCAATGTTACTGCATTAATCAATAAAAATAACTGTGAGAATTCACATATCATAGATTGTACCAGTTCAACTACTATATTACATTCAAATGTTAAATGGCTAAAAACTGATTTAAGTAAACCTTTCTGCCATTTAATCTCACAATTTATAAATATAAACATGTTAATTAAATACATTAAAGTCTTCTCAGTTTCACATTTCCAAAATTCTTTTTAAAAGCTTTGCAATTAATTCATTAATACTTTATTTATAAGGGTATTTCCATTTTCACAACAGTTGCAATTATATTAAATCTATAGTTTTGTATGTACCATACCAATTAATCAAAGTATTAATGTATTAGCTATAACATCTAATGTTAATATGTCAAAACTCCTGTCTTCAGAAATGTTATTTCTTGATTTTCCAGCTAAAGTGTTTCTTTATTATTCTATAATTTAGTGAAATAAAATTTATGAAGCTTCATATTATAATAATCCAAAAGAATATTTTCATTTTATAATAGATAAGCATATATGCATATATATATATATATATATGCCCACATATTTTTAAATATCACAAGACTCTATGACACAGTATATTTTAAATGTATTCCGGTCTGAAATCAGATATTGAGAAGGGCAATATAATTCAATTTATTTGAAACTGACTAAAACTACTGCTTCAATTACACAAAGATCTAAGTAGCTTTCATTCTAACCAATCAAACAGTCAAAGAGATAGCTGAACTTAGCAGTTTTTCTTCATTTGAAGCATGTAACAGGTAAAAGTCCTTGTATGACAGACATAGCAGCATCTGCTATTAGAAGGGAATGATATAAGCATGGCTATTATGTTTTCCAGACACATACATATCGTTTTATGTGCTCTTGAAATTAATTTTAATTTTTCAATAGCTATTGCAACTGGAATAAGGTTGCTTAAGTGTCAGAATCCAAGATATTTTGAAAGATCTCATGGAGGAGTTTATAACACATAAATAAGTATGTGGCAAATGTTCACAATTAAATATTTGCAAATTCTCAAAGATTTTATAATGGGTATTTTGCATGCCCTGATGAAATAAAGAAAAAACAGCATTAAATAAATGACGTAAACCACATTCAAAGAACAATTAAGGATAAAATAGTAGAAAGGAGAAGAAAACCAATTTAAGTAATTATAGTTACAGTAGTTCTGCTCATTAACCTGTTGGATCACATTGGTTCAAAACGTCGTCAAATTAGAAGGTTAAAAGGTATCTACTTTTTATGAAAGCCAACTAGGAAATCTGAAGATCAAGGAACAAGAAATACTTCACAAACGTTTTGAACCAATGTTATTCAACAGGGTAATGAGCAGAACTCCTTTAACTGTAATTGGAAACAAATACATAAGAAAACAGAGTAAAAGAAATTCATACTTGGAATGCATAGTTAACACATTTCTTTGCATAGTTTCCCATGTTACTAGGAATTAGAAAATGACTGAATTATGAGTGGGAACTGCAAGAGCAGCAGGTGATTTGATGAAGAAAAGGAGTTTGCAATAGGCAGGGCTTCTTGATATGCCTGAGGAGACGACTCTAATCCAGTGTGAGGGTCGGGAAAACAGGGGGTCTAGAGATATGGAATTTTGCTTGTGCGATATAGAAAGAAAAAATTTAAAAAATCACATAAGTTGTTGTCTGCACAAAGTGACAGACCATAGATGCTTAGGCAAAATATAAGGGAACCAGGAGGATAGACTATCTGTATTGAGGATATGTTCAAGTCTAAGCATTCAAGGTCTTTGTGATTAAAAAAGAAAAGAACTGGGTTGTTTTTTTCTTGAAATTTGAAGAGCCTGCCAACATATGGTAATCAGTACAAGGCTGATGCAAATCCCAGCTAATTTCATAAAAACTCATCTATGATTCTCATACAATGCGAACTGTTCTAGATGTTTTCTGAGGAGACACTTTGCTAATGATGAAGATAGAATCTTGGCAATATTCAGTTGCCATAAAAGCTCTGAAGGCCTGACTCCAACATCATGTGTTTGTGTGTATGTGTGTGGTGTGTATGTACGACATTTATCATAATCAATAATAGCCAGTAAATATCTGTGAAGTGAAACTTGTCTCTGAGACACCCTCTGCAAAACACTATATCATGAGCTTTGATGAAGTCAAAAAATCATTTAGACTATTTCACATGAAATAGCAAGTACAAGATAAAGATGAGATACTGAGTCCAGATCTTATAAGATCAGAAGTGTTTAAATGAGACTGGAAAGGGGATATGGCTATGAGGTCTTAATGGTGCATTTTCTATCACATCCATTTTAGTTTAAGTCTCAGAAATTAATTTTCAATAGACATAAATGTAGATTTTTCAGAATAAAACAGTCTATTAAGGTTTAAAAAACAGCATTACTTTAATTGCTTCCAAAATATAATTTAAAATTGAAAGCACAACAAATGTTGTTCTGTGCTAGACTTAAATAAGTCTGCATTTAAAACCATGACTTTGAATAATTAAAGCAAGATTGTCTTTGGACAATTACACTTAGTCTCAGATGAGATTACCTTAAGCAAGCATAAATAAAAGTATATATATTTAGGTTTAAGGAAATAGACAGTGGGTGAATACATGCTCTGATCTGAGTCTATACATTTCTGTTATGTAATGTAGAGAAGGCACTGTGCCTTATCGAATCCCTTAGACCAGTGCTTCTGTGGGTCACAGCTCCTTTAGGAGTCAAATGACCTTTTCACAGAGGATACCAAAGACCATCGGAAAACACAGATATTTATATTATGATTTAGAACAGTATCAAAGTTACAGTTTTAAAGTAACAATGAAAATGAAATAAACATGATGTGGCAGAAAATAAAACTATTCTGTTTTGATATTTCTAATCCATTCATCAGTTCTCCAAGTTTTGAGAAAAGTACAGATATAGATCCTTTCATTGATCCATTTCTCATATATATGTGTTACTTGTTTTCCTGTCCTATTACATAGGCTAGGACCATCACTGCTATGGGAAATATAAATAGTAAAAATAACATTATACTTTTCCTAGTTATTAGAATTAGTTATTTATCCTATAGACATTAAACATTAACAGACACCAATGTCACTCAGTGTTTTCTTTCCATCAGGCATAGCTATTGAGTACAATGCATCCTACATTTAAAAATTCAAATCTTCATTCTGCATCTACTGAGACTATCATATGTAGTTTATTTTCCATCTTTAAAAAATTATTTATTTATTATGTATACAATATTTTGTCTGTGTGGTTGCTGGGAATTGAACTCAGGACCTTTGGAAGAGCAGGAAATGCTCTTAACCTCTGAACCATCTCTCCAGCCCTATTTTCCATCTTAATATGGCAAAGAAGTAAATTTTATCTGATTTTTAATTATTTTAGTTTCATGTATTAGAGAAATAAACCTTGCTTGCTCAAAATGTATTCTTTTATGTTCATTCTCATATGTATGATTTTATATTGATTTGTGGAATATTTTTCCACATTGGTTCATATGAAGAGTAAGATTATAATTTATACCAGTATGGGTTCATGTGTATGTGTAAGTGTGGGTGGTATATAAACACATATTTGTAGATTTTCACACCTATGCAAGCCAAAAGATATCAAGTATCTGAACTATCTATCACTCCATCATTTTCCTTTAAGATAGAGTCTGTTCCTGAACCCAAAGATAGGCTGTTTGTTCAAATCTGTGTCTCTGTTCACCACAGTGCTGAAGAAATAGACATACAAATTCTCCCTATGTGGGATACAGTATATTACCAACTGAGACAAATCTCCACCCCTGTCCTACAATGGTCTTCAATTTTTTTTTTAACGTTGACTTGATTAAATAAGTTTGTCTTCATAAAATTAAAAGGAAATTGTTCTCTGTTCTTTATTTTCTGGAAGTACATTTGTGAAAGACAGGATGATTTCTACCTTGAGTAATGAAAGAAGACCCTACTTATTTATATTTTCATATTAATTATTTGAATATAACTTTATAACCTATTGACATTTAATTTTTATTCTTCAAAAATGTCGTCAATTATTTTGGTAGAATCCACCAGATAACTTGAAGCCTTGACTTTAATTGTTATTTACTCACTTTTGATCTCTGCAATGATACTTCATTGTTTGACAGAATTCTTATATGATATTAAAAATTCTTGCCCTCTAATATGCATATATTATCTAATATCCTTGAGAGCAGACACTGCGTGTATTATTGTGGTGCACGTTTATACAACAAAGGTAAGTTACTTATCTTCCAGTTCAATGAACTGATTGAACCTTAAAAAGGTGCTGCCAGCCCCTAGTGTTAAAGAGCTGAAGCTACAATAGATGTCACCATGTGGCCTTGAGGAAGCAAATTAAAATCTTTAGAATGGACCACATAGTGGAGAATGGAATATTACTTCTAGAATAAGAATCCCCAGTTCTAGACTGGTCAAGAACCACTACCTTCTATCAAGTGCTCACAGTGGAAATGAAGTCTATCCTCAGATGAGATGTTTCCACTGCTCAGTCTTGATCAGTTATCTCAGATAATCACTCATGAGAAACTATGAAACTAAAGGAAAATTAATTCATATTGTTTTAAATTGACATTAGAATAGTAATTTAATACATCTCAAAGCAAAAATAAAACAAATAAATTTAGAGTAACTTCACTATAAAAATAATTCAGTATTTCTGGACACATCTCTAACCAAATGTCCAGTGTCCCTTCCATCAAATTTCTATGTGTGAAATTCTCCCTGACCTCCTTGAGTTCCGTGGAGAGTTCTGATATTCTTGGTTGTTTTCACAGAGTCTTTAGATTTTTCTATTTATGGAGTAAAATACTAACATCCAAAAAAATACATAGGAGACATTTATCTTTCAGTTTTCCTTGCCTTATTTATAGACTCTTTCAGAATTCTTCCATGTATATTTCAACATGAATCTTATTTGAATGTGTATATCCAGACAGAAACTACCTAATACATTTTGAAGTGTGTTATGTTACATAGTATGTAATTATATACTATTAACTCTAAATATCCTTATTAGAGTTCTATGTTTTCTATTTAATGCAGTGAAAACACACTGGGAGTCAGGCATTGCACAATCCATGGACAGATAAAGCATAGCAGATTCACAGAATCTAATATAGAGACACTGAATTAGCTATTAATCAACTAGCAAATAGATCTGTTAGAAATCTTATCAACTGTGAAGATTTAAAACCTTATAGTTGCAAAGAAAAGACAATGCTTCATCACTCTCCTCAGTTATCACAATCGATGAAGAAATAAATGAAATGGTTTATGAATCTGTCCTCACTCTCTCTTTCCATTTTCAAAACCTCAATTAAATTTCTCAGCATCTTTCACCTGAACAGCCATAATAGATTCCTAAATAATCGCTCTGAGGGGTGCTTTTTTTCCCTTTCTCACTGTTTCTGTTTTTTTTAAATTATTATTATTAAAAATTTCCGTCTCCTTCCCCCTCTCAATTCCCTCCCCCTCCCCCTCCATTTCCGGACTAAAGAGCAGTCAGGGTTCCCTGCCCTGTGGGAAGTCCAAGGTCCTCCCCCCT
>LOEQ01021658.1:9259-19774 GCA_001685075.1 Bramus lutescens
TAGCAGAGTCTTGTGAGTGGAATCACTCCCTCTCACACTCTTCTTAGTTTCTGGTGTACTATGAGAATATTTGGGGACCATGATTGACTGGGAGACGCAGAGCCTACAGAAAGTGGGTGATGGAGTCTGCAGAGGAGAGGTACTGCTGATCGTAATCCACAATTGAGGACACTGAGGTTGAACAGGGATAAATAATCTATCTGAAGGGCCGGGATTTGGATGCAAGCAGGACTGATTGGTATCCATGCTGACATCCTAACTCCTCAACCCACAACAGATTTGGTATCTCTAGCTGAACTGTGGAATTAGTGGCAGTTCTTTTAAAATTTCAAACGGAGTATGACGAAATTCCTTTGAAAAGAATGGCCATAAGGCGATGGGTAGGGAGTGAAGAATTAGAAGCTGAGAGACAGGGAGGCCAGTTATGAGGCTATGATATTAAACAGATACGAGCACCAAGGCCGACTGCATGGGACGGTGGCAGGGGTGGTGGAGAGGACAGAGTGGGCAGTTCCACACTGAGGGGAGAGACCTGAGGGGTGGGAAGAGCTCAGGGAATGGGGTAGGATTGGGAGTATCTCAGATTTTTGAGAAAGTGTAAAGATAAATAAAAGGAGAATACAAGGGACAGGGTAAAGACTAGCTGGAAGGTGCAATAAAGGACAAACATTATGGGAGCACCATCATATTTAGATTGAATTTAAGGTCCATTCTATGAGATGGGTCCATACGTGACACTTCCAAAGTGGCCTAGGTCATGGGCCTGGGGAAAACCTAACGTTAATACCCTGCCCAAAGAATATAGCAAAAAAAAAAGACTCCTAGTGACATATTACTATAACTACATAGTAGAACATGGCTTGGACCTTATCAGAGAAGCTTCTTCTTGCAGTACACAGTAACCAAGAAAGAGATCCTAAGCTGGACAATGTGTAGAGAGTGAATGACTTAAGAGCACTCAGGTTTAGATGGGATTTTTTTTAAATCAAACCCACCTCTCAAGGCTCAGGGCTCTATGTGGAAGAGGAGGCAGAGGTTCTGAATGACTCCAGGGACACAGCATCTTCCCGACACAACAGGACTGACACATACATGAACACACAGAGACTGTGACACCACATATAGGACCTGCACAGGTTCAAAGATCCCAGCGCGGAGATGAGGACATAAACACAAAGTCCCACGCCAGCCGAGAAGCCATCTGCAATTGATGGCTGCTGAGAGAGGGAACACCAGTTTCTCCAATGGAGTGTCACAGGTTTATCAACCACACTGCAGGGCAGGTCCCATGCNCCCACCTCTCAAGGCTCAGGGCTCTATGTGGAAGAGGAGGCAGAGGTTCTGAATGACTCCAGGGACACAGCATCTTCCCGACACAACAGGACTGACACATACATGAACACACAGAGACTGTGACACCACATATAGGACCTGCACAGGTTCAAAGATCCCAGCGCGGAGATGAGGACATAAACACAAAGTCCCACGCCAGCCGAGAAGCCATCTGCAATTGATGGCTGCTGAGAGAGGGAACACCAGTTTCTCCAATGGAGTGTCACAGGTTTATCAACCACACTGCAGGGCAGGTCCCATGCCCAGGATAGTTGTTCAAAACAAAATGAACACCATATTGTTTGTGAGCCTTTATTTTCTTTTTGTTTTATTTACTTTCCTTTTGTCTATTTGTCTGCTTTTTTGATTTTTTTGTTGTCTTTCTTAATTTCTGGTTTTCCTTTCTTCCTTCCCTCGCTCCTTCCTTCCTTCCTTCCTTCCTTCCTTCCTTCCTTCCTTCCTTCCTTCCTTCCTTCCTTCCTTCCTTTCTTTTGGAGAGAAAGAGCGAGAGACCATAAAGTTAGTGGGAAGAACACAGGAGGAATTGTGGGAGGGGAAAGAGAATGATCAAAATACATTACATGACAAAAATTTAAAAAAATAGCTAGAGGTAGATTTAATGGGTTCTGTCCTGGTTTACTGAGCTTCAGGTACACACAGGCCATCCAAATACAAGTGTGCCCTCCTTCACTAAAGAGCAGAGCTACAAATCAACCTGGAAGCTGCCAGTCTTGATCTCTGGGAACTCACTACCCAGAAGTTTGTGAGACTGTTTGGGAAGGCTGGGAAATAAACTAAGCAGGCAATTGCACAGCCTTCAGTGTCTGCTCGGGCGTGGGCTGCAGGAGCAGAACCACCTGAGCAGCCTGCAAGAAGGGCGACCAAGGGAAAAGGGAGGCAAGATGGGCTAGGAAAGAAATTAGAGTGATTCCCTGAAAGAAGTGCCTCACTGTTGAAGGGAGGGAAACATGGCACGTTCATTGGATGTGGCCATTTGACAATCTGTGCCATGGCTCTGACAGAATACTGTTAGTGGGGTAGTGATAGAGAAAGATCCCCCTACTGGAAGCTCCTGGAATCTCATCTAAGCACCATGTTGGGCATGATTCACCAGTCTGGGGCTTGGAGTCTCCCATGAACTTTCCATCCTCCAGACCCAAAATCCCATCTAACTCTTGATAGCTTTTTTACCATTCACCTGTTAGGAGTCTTCCCCCCAGAAGAGATGCTTCCGCCTAAACTCTGCCCAACTTTGTGAGTAAACCCACATAGCCAAAAGTCCACTGTTTTTACTTGGTGCAGGTAGAGTTGTGTTCAAACCTATTCTTTCCTTCTCTGAGTTATCTATAGATGATGACCAAGATACCATAAAAAGCATGTTCCAAGAGCTTTGATGGATCTGTTGAAGAGACTGTCTTTCTCCGCTGGCTGCAGTTCTCTCAAATAGTACAGGGAGGGAGACTTGGACTAATCTAAACTTGGCTTGGAATGAACTTTTTGCCAGAGGCAGCTACTACAACCAATACTTACTTTGATCCCCCAGACTCCAAAAGAGAATGCAGCAGAGAGATCAGGGATCTTTGTTCACCCTTGTCATGTGGTATATGCCCACCAGACAGCCCATGCTAGAGTCTCCCTGGTTCCTATAGTTCTGAGCCAGGGATGGTGCCCATCCTTAGAAATGTCTGGAGACACTTTTGACTATCATAGCACAGGAAGGAGAGGGCACCACCCACACTTAATAACCAACAGCTGGCTAAACCTCCTACAATTTACCTGACAGCCACTCAACAAGGAATTATCTCTGACTAAGCATCAGTGGGGACTGAGGCCAAGAAATCCTCCTGGCAGTATTGAGATCCAATTGTCCACAATGGCCTCCTTTCCTTCATTGTCTCACTCCCAGGCTTCTGCTGGCTCTCCTGGGACTGCTTCCAAATGAGCCATTCGCACTCAAATCATTATCTCTGTCTGTGCCTCTCAGAAGATGGGAACAATATATTATCTAGTCTGGGCATTGTCTATTGACACTGGAAAACCACACCGTAAATTTAAATACACATTTTATGTTGTTACAGACAACATGTGAACATCCAGATGCATACGAAGCCAACAGGGGTCTCGCAGGCTACCCACCACTGAGCTCTCTACCCTAGCCTCTTTTTACTTTCTGTTTTGGAACATCTCTCTAAGTTGTTCAGACTGACCNGCCAACAGGGGTCTCGCAGGCTACCCACCACTGAGCTCTCTACCCTAGCCTCTTTTTACTTTCTGTTTTGGAACATCTCTCTAAGTTGTTCAGACTGACCGTGAACTTGTAGTCCTCCTGGTTTGGCTTCCTAGTGGCTGAGAGACACATGTGGCTCATAGGACACATTGTAATGAACATTGAAAAGATTAGGGACAGAACCTGGATAGATTCAGCCTCATTCTGGGTCCTGAAGTGACCATGAAGCCCCAGGCTGGAAGTGATAAACAGAGCTTCTCAGAGGAGACCCCACCCCAGAGGCAAACCCCTGGTTGCAGCACCCTTGTTTCCTTTCCTCCCAACAAAAGACTCCCAGGACAAATGAATGACAAGCATTACAGAGCCTCGAAGGAGCACCTAAGCTGCATAGCAGCTCCTCCCTGTCACCTCACCTCAGTGCCATAGAACAAAATGACTGCACACAAGTCCAGTGTGAAGGGAAGTTCTCGTTGGTGTCACAGCCAGGGAACCACATCTGTTTACAGTTACAGGATGTATCACTCCTGAGAACTCCCATAGCATGCACAGGGAAACAAAAAGGAAAGAAAGAAGGCAAGGGTATTAAATCGCTGGCTATATTTGATCTACATTTTTTTCTCCTGGGTTTTTTCACCATATCCACTCTGACATGCCATTAAAATAAAGCCCTATGTATACAAGCAATAGATTTTNACCACATCTGTTTACAGTTACAGGATGTATCACTCCTGAGAACTCCCATAGCATGCACAGGGAAACAAAAAGGAAAGAAAGAAGGCAAGGGTATTAAATCGCTGGCTATATTTGATCTACATTTTTTTCTCCTGGGTTTTTTCACCATATCCACTCTGACATGCCATTAAAATAAAGCCCTATGTATACAAGCAATAGATTTTAAAAAGAAAGAAAAAAGTTAATATATTGAAGGACCCAACGTATACAATTTGAAAGCAGTAACCAGATCCTCTGCTCTGGCGGACTGTAAACTGGGCTAGGGAGGAATGTTGTTTTTCTTTTGGTTATTCTGCCAAGTTAAAAAGGAAGTTGGAGATTAGAACAAAATATTTAAATCAAAAATGAATCCTTCAATGAAAGTCACTTGATCCCCTTCCGTCCCAGCCCTGCCTTTCTTCCCCCTGTTGGAAGCATATTTCTCTGTGAAAAGAAGTGGTGTATTGTTGTAGAACAGAAGGGAGGCAGCCCACTGGGGAGCACATCCACCTCCTCATTTTAAAAGTGAGAGATAAATGACCTAAGGTCTCTTCCCAATCAAATGCTCTGTCTGTATATCCTCGAGATAAATGGCACCACTTTCCCTGGAGAGCAACAGGCTTCTCTCTCTCCCCATGTTAACCAAGCTTCCTAGACCCTGGGACATGACTTGGCATGGATAGAATGCCTGTGCAATACATGGTTGTCCAATTCTCAAACAAGAGCTTGGTTCTTCCTAACAACTCCATTGTAAGAGTCAGTATTTGGGTTACTTGAAATTACCCTCAAATTCACATAAGAGATGTGCAGATAGCCAAGGTCTTGGGAGTCAAATTAGAGAATGGGTCCAAGAAAGGAGAAGCCAGGAACAGAACTACATCTGATATTCAGACATCTCTAGCACTTCTAGGTCAAGTCTGTCCTCAGAAAGATCCTGTTTTGGTCTTTGAAGAACAAGTTGATGCCTTTTTGGTACCCTAAACAAATGTTGGTAAAACAGTACCAGTGACAGTCATCACAAACTAACTGTGGAATCACGCAAGGTGTACAAACTAAGGACACATTGATGGCATTCATAATACTGTGGGAATGTGGAAAATGGTTTTGTTCTCCAGAGGCGAGAATGAATTGTCTTTCACATTTGCATTAGATGACTTGATAGTGAAACAGTTTTCAAGCCCTACATGGATAAATGTGTCCTGATGTTTCTCTCCAGTGTCTCTCGCTTCATCATTTTGTGACCTCAGAAAGCTCCAAAGCTGATCTTGCACCAAAGATGAGCTGGGCAGTCACACTTTCCGAGTATAGCACTCACCCAACAGCAGTGCAAGCAACTGGACAGCCTGGGAGCCCCCTGGTGTATTTAGGAGGTTTTTAATAGGGCAAAGCCACAGCAGCAGCAAGTGGTCCCTGTCGGGCTCGCACATGGACACCTGCCAGCGGACATTTTCTCTGCTATGCTTTACTTACCTGTAGTGCATCTGTAGCAGAAAGAAACTCTCAGTTTTACCTGGTGTGTGTGAAAGAGTGACTGTGTGGTCGCAATGATGATGAAGGGACTCTCTGTCTGTGGAGCCCTCCCTGGGAGCCTTTTGTCCTTGTCACCTCACCAGCAGCCTCACTCAGAGAAGCTGCAGCACAGGTCTCCATGGCCTGTGTGGCAGGCCTTGGCAGCAATCGCACAATGATCCACACCGAATCTGAATGGGGACTGAACTCCGTGCTCTCCAGATCACCTTGATTAATCTCCATACATTGCCCTCTCAACTCCACTTGGGTTTTCTTCCTAGAAGCAAGTACAGCTCTCAGATAGATCAGCTAACTTGCTCAGGGAAGCTGTGTGTGTGTGGGGTGGGGGGGGTGGCAAGAGCCTGTACCCTTCAATACAGCTACTCAGGAAGGCCTGCCCAGAAGCTGGCCCTTCTGAGTCGAGCTGCTTCTCAGTTTGGTAGTACCTTGTCTCCGGACCTGCACAGGCCTTTCTGTTTCTCACTTCGTTCCCAATCTTCTTGCTCTCGTTACTTATTTTCCAGGCTGTGATGGGCTTTGCCCAGACTGTGTCTCTAACTCATTGGAGTCTATCTATCTTTAGCTCACTAACCTAAAGACACTAGCTAAATCCCTCCAGCTTCCAGAAAGTCTCACTTCTCCCTAAACTAGCTGACAGAGTCTGGGACTGTCATAAACACTTTAGCTGGGTCTTCACCAAGTAGATAAAATAATCTCAGCTCTATCTGGGATTAAATGAAACCCAGAAAACAGGTTTTGAGAAACACAAATTTCCAAAATGGCTTGAATTGTACATTTTTTATTTTTATTCAAGCTTATTCAAAATGATCTCCACCCAAGGCCAAGTTGTCCCCCTGCATTTCTCCTCAGTCCACAAAATGTGAAAGTTTGTCACCTTTCAAAGGAAAACTGGGGATTGCAGTATGAGCTCTAGAATACGCAGCTAAAATTACACCTTAGCAATAAACTGTATTTCTCACTGGTGAATCCACCAATATGGAACTTTAATAAGGAGACTTGATTTTGGGTTTTTTTTGTTAGTTTGTTTGTTTTTTTTGTTTGTTTGTTTGTTTGTTTGTTTTTTTGTCTCAGACAAGTCTTACTGGTCTGGAACTCAACTAAGAAATCTTCTTTGAGGCCAGGCATGGTAGCCCAAGCCTGCAGTCCTAGCATTTGAGAGGTAAAAGTGGGAGAATTAGTTCATCACCAGCCTCGACTATGAAGCAAGTTCTAATCCAGATGAACTACGTGAGACCCTGTTCAGTGAAACAGCAAGAAAGAAAAGAAACAAAAAGAGAAAGAAAAGCAGTCATTTCTTTTTAAAATAAGAACATCATCATATTTAACTAACTCAAGCCTAGCTCTCTGGGCTGGAGTCATACACACTAAAGTCACACAGCCCCGTAGCCTGATATTTCCAGTGGTCTACATAATATTCCTTTCCTTTCATCATTTTTTCCATAGACACGTGGATTATATGCTGTCTTCTAAAGCATCTCAGATGGCTTATCTATGCATTTTTTTTCTGAGGTTTTTCCGCTCCACCAAGAATGCTCCCCTCTTCACCCTGACCTTGAGTAGATTCAACTAGCCCAAACCCCACGTCTCCCACAAACTGTCCATAACTGCAGAGTGTGAACTGAGAGCCCTTCCTGTGACAAGCTCAGAGTTCACTCATCTTGTGCTGCCTCGTGGCCTCACTGCTGTCAGCTGAGGAAGGGCTAAGTGTCTCCCCCTGTATTTCAATGTTTGTGTCTCATTCTACCTGTGCGCCCCAAAGCTAGCTGCACACACAGAAGCCACTCATTCAAATCGCGACACTTAGATTTGCCACACATGCTTGCACACAGAAAACTAATCTCATGCATAAAGGAATGGGATTAGAGAAATTCATCCCTCACAAATATGTTTTGGTGGCTGAAAAGGAAAGAGCCTTTCTTTCCTCAGTCTCAACAGAAATGGCATGCGGGTGTGTTTAGGGTACAGAAGTAGAGAGAGGCTTGTTAATTTTAAAGCCACATAGCATGTTTGGCTAAGACTGTGACTCCATTTGTGTATTTCAGCCATGTAAAATACACCCTGGGATTTTTGGACTGAGAAAAATAGCCATATAAGGAGAAAACACAGCATTCCCTATAGCCGTTCTTGTAAAACACTCCATGATTTAACCCTCTGCTCCAACAGATCCAAGCTCCTGCACTTCACAAATGCAAACAATCAGATTCCTGGGAGGAACACCGCCTGTGACCTGCATCCCTGGGCACAAAGATCGCAAACAAACTCTGACAGGTCACACTCAGGGCAGCATAACCGACCGACCAAAGCCCCACAGTCGTCTGTCTCTCTCTGCTGTGGACCATTCTGAAACAGGCACCAAGATGACTCCACGGCCTCATTAATCCTCTCCTTTAAGAACACAGGATTTGGGGTCTGTCTCCATCTTCTAGGTGAAAGGCCATCAATCTGCAGAGTTGCTCCATGAACGAGGTGCAGGAATGAGAAGAAGGTGCGGGAGCAGGAAAGGGGACTCCAGGAACAGCAGCCAGAGGCAGAATTGGGCCAACTGATGGCAACCTCAGCTCAGTACCCATGACCTACAAGTGCTAGTGTTCCTGGCTGGGGCCTCTCGGCCATGCACAGGAGAGGTAGCAGAGCAAAGGGCTGACAGAAGCCTCCAATGTACCTGTTGTCTTCCTCTTGGTTGCTATTCCCAATACCTCTGAATGTCCTCCAGATGGCGATGTTGAGGTTCTGAAAGGCTCTGATGTCCCTCACATGTAACATATGACCTATGATTAGGAATGCATGGGATATACTGCTTATTTCCTTGTCATACAGTCTAATCTTTTTGAGGGTATAAGGACTCTCCCAAACACTCTCAGAAGAATGTGCCTGCGGAAAGAAAACGATGTACAGTTGGAAAGAGTGTTTCCCAACTCCCATGCTGTTCAGAGTGCCCATGTCACCAATTTCCAAGTGGAGACATTACAGTAAAAGTCATATGTGCAAATTCTAGGTAAGATGTTATTAAAAAGAAAAAAGAAAGAAAAGAAGGTGAGAAGGGTGTTTGTCCTTCCCTTAAGTGGGCTGGTTGCAGATGTGGAAAGCAAGATGAGATCAACAGTCTGGGTGGATGGAGCAAAACAGAAGGAAGTCGGTGGCTTTTGGAGCAGTGCTACCTGCCTGCTGGGTGCCGCCTGCTGCTGCACTGCTCCCCTAAACAATCCCGTCAAACAGTGGCATTTCTCAGCGTCTCTGTGACAGCACTTTAGCCTGTGTCCTAACTAATACATGCGACTTTCTGCTGCCTCAGCTCTGCAGCGAATCTTGAGGCCATACTAGCTCACATTAATTTAAAAAGAGGAAGGGGGAAAACTCATAGCCAAGTTACCTAAGAGTCAGCAGTATTCCCAGGCCCAGATCACCCCTCCCTGAGTCTTGCATGGGAGAGAGTGAAGGTCACAGAGTCAGCTCCCTCCCTCACGGAAAGGGGTCCCCCAGAATGTCTACATTCCCAAACAAGGCTTCCAGCCCTCTGCTACAACCAGAAACACTGTGTGGATAATTTTCATTGTCACTTTATGACCGATGTATTCAAAGTACCTTCCTCAACAGTTCTTAAACGTGTGCCACCTCACAGACACAGAGACGTTAAAGCGTATACTAAGGCTGCAATTTGACACTTCCTCCTGGGACTTGAGTTTGCACTTTCTTTAGTTCGGTGCAAAGGCAACTGTGGTTTTCACATTACTGAAGTTTATCATTTGATACTGGAATATATTTGTAATAAATGTGGCTAAATTGTGTATAATTTTAATGCACATTTCTTGCTTTGTGAATTTGGCTAATGGCTCATTAGTTTTCTGTTTAGTTTGTATTTATTGGATACTATGGAAATGGTGTTAGACAAAAAGCAAATTTGAGTGATTTTCTTACTTAAGTTCAAAATGGGTTGTAAAGCAGAGACAATTCATATCGACAATACCTTTGGCCCAGGAACTCCTAAGGAACATGAAGTGCCAGAAGGAACAAAAGTTTTGAAGACATGAAGTGCTATGGCAGACCAATTCAGRGCAGTCTCAAAGCCACTCCTCTTGTAACTATAGGAGAAATTGCCAAAGAACTCATCATGGGCCATTCAATGGTCATTCAGAGTTTGAAGCAAACTGAAAAGATGAGAAAGCTGGATAAGTGAGTGCCTCATGAGAAGACCCAAAATAAATAAATAAATAAAAATCACCATCTCAAAATGTCATTCTTCCTTAGGGAACATTTGTGAACTGATGTGACTTACGACAAGTTTATAAAAACCGGTGATAAACGGCTCTAGCTAAAGAAGACGAAGCACTTACCAAAGCCAAATGAGCACCAGAAAGCTGGTGACCACAGTCACTCTTTGGTGGTCTGCCACTGGTCTGAGCCTCTATAACACTGGTTCTCAACCTACAGGTCTCCACCTCTTTGGGGATTGAAGGGGTTGCCTAAGACTGTCTGCATGTCAGATATTGACATTACAAATCAGGCAGTAGCAAAATTAGTTATAAAGTAGCAACAAAAATAATTTTATGGTTGGGGGTCACCACAGTATGAGGAACTAACTATACTTAAAGGCTCACAGAATTAGGAAAGCTGGGAATCACTGCTCTATAGCTTTTTGAATCTATGCAAAACAATTAAATCTTAGAAATGAGCTCTGCAAATGCATGAGATGCACGGAAGATTGCATTGCAGGTAGC
>LOEQ01021693.1:0-10051 GCA_001685075.1 Bramus lutescens
AAAACTGAGAAGCTTTTGTAAAGCAAAGGACACTGTCATTAAGACAAATAGGCAACCCTACTGATTGGGTTGTTCCACCATCTGAGGCAGTGTGCCTGTTCTAATAGGACCTCACCAAATCCATCTGGACCGGGTCTGAATGAGCATGTGATCAAACCGGTTCTCTGATTGTGGCTGACAATGGGGGCTGACTCAGAAGCCATTGATAAAGGCACTTGGACTTGTTTTTAGGGCATGTTCTGGTTTTTTGGGACCCTAGTCTATATGGATGCACAGCTCCCTAGGCCTGGATGTAGGGGGGCGGGCCTTGGACATCCGACAGGGCAGGGTTCCCTGCCCTCTCTCATGCAGGGAGGGGGAGGGAGGAGGAGGAGTGGCGGAGCGGGAGGGGATTGGGAGGAGGGAAGTGTAAATAATTGAATGGAAAAACTAAACAAAAAGAAAGGAAAAAAGAAAAAAGATACAAAATAGACTGGAATTTCCTTTGAATGTGTCAGTGTAGACAAAGTAGGAAAAGTGTAGGATAGCTAAGTGTTTATTGATCTTAACTGTCAATTTATGGAATTTAGAAACACAAAGAAAACAAATCTCTCAGCCTGTGTGTCCAGGATTATCAAACTAAGTCAACTGAAGTAAGAAGACCTACCCTAAAAGAAGACAATGTCTTTCCATGGCCTAGGGTTTCAGACCAAATGAAAAAGAGAAGACACAATGAGCCCAGGCATTCATCTCTCTGCTTCCTGACTCTGAACACATTATGACCAGCTTTCTCCTGCTGCTGGGACAAGTTCTATTCCCAAGAACTGTGAGCCAAAATTGCCATTTTCCTCCTTAAGTTGCCTTTGTAAGGTTTTTGTCATATTAACAAGGCAAGTAATTAACACAAAGTATAATTAAACTCAGAAGAGTTTGGGGATGTGATGAGTGGGTTTTAAAAATAATTGTGGAATATTTGCACAGTTCTGAATATACAAATAACTGTACACTCTATAAAGGCAAATAGTTTATTTTTACATACATATTTTTCTATCAGGAGCTATAGCACCAGTTTCACTGAACTGAAAGTTGAGTCTACCACCAGGCCACTTTGGGTTATTATGTAAACCATTATCAGAGAATAGTGGTATTATTCTTCCTGGTGTGGTTGATGCTGGTACCAAATACCATAAAACAAGCAGAAAGTTTTCACTCTGTATGAAGTCCTGTGGAAGTGTTTTAACATCTTTAATAGCTCAATGTCCCAAACAAAATGTTAATATCACCTGAAACAACCCAATACAGGCAAAGTCAATGAAGGCTCAGGTTCCCTAGGATTATTATGTGTTTTTACTACTATGTACAGAAACTCATTCATTTGATGATTGTTAAACACAGGGGACAGAGAGCAAAAGCTGGTATTATAACCATCAGCACTGGCTTCAGACACAATGACAAGGCTATAGAACATGACACTAGAATATACTGATACAGATACAGAAAGTGGTTGGGGTAATGGTAGTAGATATAATTAATGTTTTCCCAGAGAGATGAAGGGCCAAAAACAACTAATAAAAAGTGTAAATCTAGGCTTCTTGTATCTTGACCTGAAGAAAGAAACATGATCGTAAAAGAATTCATCAAACGTTGTTCTTATTCCTATCCTTATAGGAATATATTGACAGGTATAGAAAGTTGAGCCATAAATTCTGGTCTTTGTTATCATCATGTTTATATATCTTGAGGACTGTTTATACAGTATTACATTTTACTCAGAGTGTCACTTGGAAAAATTTCCAAAGTACATGTTTTTCATGGTGATGTTTCCATATAGCAACTAATGGCTATATGGAAGCATTTTCAAACTCTTAGAAACTTGTAAATTATTAATTTTAGTTCCCAATTATTCCTCAAAATACAGACACAAGACAAAGGTATTCAGCTTATCCCTGAACAAGTTATGAATAAGCATCTACCTGTGAATCTTTCTTCTTCTCCTTCTCCCTAAGTATAGTAACACACAACCAATAACTAATCAGTCACCACTGCAAGACTCTGAAAGAATTGGTCCTAGAAAGGTACTGAATAATTACTCTAATGAGTTGTTCAGGATCTGGAATCCTCTGGGATACAGAGTCTCTTAAGCCCAGAGGTAACTGAAAGAAGAGATGGGGAAAAGGGTGATACAGTAGAGACTATTATTTCCTGTGGACATAGTGAATAAAGAGAAGCATGATAATTTAACAGGAACTGTGTATCACCCTCAAATATTCTGGATGAGTTGGCAGGTGGGTGAATGGGCTGCTGTTTTTCTGTTCTTCCAACACAAGAGTTTCAATATGCTACAATGTGTGATGTTCTATTAGATCTTTAGGAAATAATTTCCTTCTTTGTCTTCCTTCATCTTTTAAGACTTTGCCACACCATAGATATATTTTAATTAATGGCTGTCATTTGTAATATTTATTCATCATGTAGTTCCTCTTATTAATAGTTGTGTTATTATTATATTATTAATTAATTACTAATAATTATTCTCCTAAGATCATACCCTACCAACATAATAGCCCTGTGATGGTAAAGACATTTTTTTAACTTTACTGTGGGGTATTAATAAACCTTAACTTGCTTTCCCATCAAAGATAATTTAAATTTATCTGATGGGACTCACTAATATGTATTTTTAGTGATAATGTAAGTGCTGCCTTCTCCAGCACCCAGGTATCATCACCTGTTGTTCTATTTATAATGTAGAATCTGAGCTACAGAATCACAATCCACATTTTCACAGAATTCTAGATGACTTGTATTTACTGTGAACAACACTGTCTCCTAGGGGATTTCTATGTGCTGTCCTGATTGAGAATTATCGATTCAATGTCTAAAGACGATACAAAGCTCTCTGGATCACCGGGGACAGCATCTGCAGGTGAGGTCTCTGGTTTGTGACCTCCATATATTTTCTTACACTACATGGGACCCCTCCTTATTTACAAGGGAAGTAGAATTTTGAGAAAGTACTTTTATTTTACCTCGAGTCTGCTGTTTTAAATACTAATGACATTGAAAACCATGTTCATGACACCATCATATTTAGTATTTCACCAAAATCAGTACCAGAGACTAGTCTATCCATATATGTTAATCATGACATGAAGTTTTATACAGTGAATCATGATTTTTCTCTACATGCTTCTTCTCTCTGTGATGTAATCATGCAATGTTCACACATACAATCAGTGATCTCAGCTTTATTAAATAACATCTGCAGGGTGAAGGCCTCAGAAGTGAGTTCAGTGATAGCACGTAGAAAAAAGCTTCTGGCATTCCCTAATGCACTTTCTCTGCTTTGACAGCCCCAAAACACAGCGAAGTTTGTTGGTGTTGTCAAGAAGAAAGTATGTGTGTGTGTGTGTGCGTGCGTGCGTGCGAGCATGCTTGTGTGTGTGTGTGTGTGTGTGTGTGTGTGTGTGTGTGTTTCATGGTCTGGAAGTTCTTTTAAGTCCACACGATACTAAGAACTGATAAATGTCTGTCGTGAGGCTGGTCAACAAACGAATCCCTAGCTGAGTAGAGGTTGCACAGCTGAGTACAAGGCAATCTAGAGCAGTATTCCTGCTCAGAATACACTCATTCGCTTGCCTGCAGGTGACTGTGGGCTGCTCATCACATTGAAGAAGGTATTTTTCTGTACTTCCAGTCTGCTGTTTTAAATGCAAATGACCTTGAAAACTTTATTCTTAGCAAAAATAGAATTTTTATTTGGCCAAAATCAGTGCCAGAGCCTAGTCCAACTCACAAATAAGTTAGTCATGACAGGAATTCTTGTAGAATGAATCATAAGAATTTCATTTTTACATTTCATTCTGGAGGAATAGGTGGAGGGTAGGATGGGAAGTGTGAGGGGTGGGACGAGGGATAGGAGGGAAGAAAACAGTGATTGGAATGTAAAATGATATTAAAAAAATAAATGAAAAATCATTAAAAAGAATTTCATTTTGAGTCATCAGCATTGCTGAACAGAGCAGCACATCAGATCTATCCTTATAATTTTTATAAATACAAAATAGCATTAGCCACATTGACAAATGACAAAAATGGTGCCAAATAATCAAGTGTGGTGATTATGAATATGGAAAGTATGTTTTGAAACAGGGTCTCACTGTATTACCCTGGATAGCCTGGGATTCTTTGTAGACTGGGTCTGCCTGCCTCTGCCTCCATAATACTGGAACTAAAGGAATATATCACCACAAGATTTAGTATGGGTATTGTCTCTTATTTAGTGGGGGTCTGTAGCCTTTAATAATTAAGTAGTCTGTCTCAGACTGAAATACAGCCAACATTTATGAACACTCGTCACACAAAAGTACTATGCCTAGGGCCAGCCCTGCTGTAAGATAAAAGAGGACATCTACTACATAGATAGAATGTAGTCTGGTGGGAAGCCTACAGGAATCAGTGAACAGGGTCATTGAGCCATGTGAGAAGATCATAGGATGCTGCAAGAGCATGGTAACAGATCTCAATCTGGTATGGAAATTCTTTATTAGAAAGTGGCATATAATAGCTATGAAAGATAGATGGGATAACATAGGTGAAGGGGCTAGGAGGGAAGGAAATTCTAGGCAAATGAAACAGCAAGTGTAAAATTCTGGAAGCAAGAAAGTGTGACTTTTAAGACTAGCATTGGAGAAGAGCAACACACCCAGTTGTGCCATAGCTCAGGCAACAAAGCATCATTTGTGAACATTGTAAGAGCTTTGGATATTATTTAAAGTTGGCTTGAATAAGAGAAATTAAAACGGTTAAGTCCTTTAAGTGAGTTCCTGAGTTTCATCACTTTAAATTACTCAAAGTCTAATGACTTAAACATTGATAATCTTGTAAACACAGTCTTGGCAACATCTAGTTGCCTGGCCTAGGAATGTGGTGTTGAGGTGATGAATGGATGAAGTAGAAGGATGAAGAGGAGCTACAGAATTTACTAGCTTGACAGTGCTAGAAAGAGGAACAAAATTGACACATTTCTTAGTCAATCCAGGCATTTCAGACTTTGGATTTATCAGTTCCCCTTACAGAACTGAGTTCCCAGGGTCCCCTTTATAGAACCAAGAGCAAAACACAGGCAAGTTGAGAAAGAGCAAAGTGGTGTCATGGATTTCATTTGGACCTTCTGTACTTCACTTGCCTGTGACTTATCCAAGGAACTATAACTACTAAGCAACAGGGTAGAGTTCTAAAGGAGACACAGAAACAGCTTAGTTTCAGATGTCAGTTTAAGTCACTGGCATATACAAATGCATGCATGCATATGTACATGCATACATATGTGGAATCCTTAAAAATAAAGTTTCAGAATCCTGACACACAACCATATATAAGAGATATTAGGAGAAGGAGCCAATTCCAGGTGCCTAGGATGGACATTCAAGAGGTAAGGGGAAAAACTAACATGTTTTATGTCACAGGAATATGATTATATATAGGAAATGATAGAATACTAAAACACATAATGAGGTTTTTAAAAAGATCATCAGTAATTAAATAAAAGTTTGTAATTATGGTTTGAGATCAATTGTTTAAAATTAATAATAAACAAAGAGCCTAGAACTCTGATTATTTTTATTGGGTTTCTAAGGATATATGTTATTTCCCTTAAAGGTCCAGGAGAAAGAATATGACAGAAGGGAACCAAACTGTCATCTCCCACTTCCTCCTCCAGGGCCTGCCCATCCCCCCAGAGCACCAGCACCTGTTCTATGCCCTGTTCCTGGCCATGTACCTCACCACCGTCCTGGGGAACCTCATCATCATTATCCTCATTCTACTGGACTCCCATCTGCACACTCCCATGTACTTGTTTCTCAGCNCCGCTATGTGGCCATCTGCTTCCCCCTTCATTACACCAGCATCATGAGCCCTAAACTCTGTGTGGGTCTGGTGGTGCTGTCCTGGGTGCTGACCGTATTCCATGCCATGTTGCACACTCTGCTCATGGCCAGATTGTCATTCTGTGAGGACAATGTGATCCCCCACTTTTTCTGTGACATATCTCCTCTGCTGAAGCTGGCCTGCTCTGACAAACATGTTAATGAGTTGGTGATATTTATCATGGGAGGGCTTGTTATTGTCATTCCATTCCTACTCATTGCTGTGTCTTATGCACGAATTGTCTCCTCCATTTTTAAGGTACCTTCTGCTCAAGGCATTCACAAGGTCTTCTCCACATGTGGTTCCCACCTGTCTGTGGTCTCACTGTTCTATGGAACAATTATTGGTCTTTACTTGTGTCCATCAGCCAATAATTCTACTGTGAAGGAGATTGCCATGGCAATGATGTACACAGTGGTGACTCCCATGCTAAACCCCTTTATCTACAGCCTGAGGAACAGAGACATGAAAGGGGCCCTGATAAGAGTCCTTTGTAAGAAGAAAATTCCCTTCTGTCTTTTATAGCTGCACTTGATAATTTTGGGAAATTAGACCCAATAAATAAACTGTAATAATGTGGGGGTACAATTCCAGATTTTTCCCTTCCATATGAGATTTTATTAAAAGCATAGACCAGCAACTGCCCATTATGTAAAAGAAGGAATGTCTAAGTGTGAAGTTTAGGACAGAAACTATTTTCGTGAACCTGACTGCTCTTCTATTTTGCTTTTCTTTGGTGATCCTGAAAAGGCACATATTAGAGCTACTATTTCAGTGTCCTCCATTCCTTACATCAAAGTCACTCCAGAAATTTATCAGTTTACCTGAGTTCTGCTTTAACTATGGTCTCATTTTTTAAAATGCCATCCAAAATCCTATGTCAATGATAACATCCTAGTATCTCAGCCTCCATCTCCTAATGTCTTCTGTATTCTCTCTCTGAACAAACCTTGGCTCTTATTCAGTCCTAATTTCTTTTAGCCTTTACTATTATGTTGTGCATATGGATGTTTTGTCTGTGTACTGTGTTTTCAGTGCCAGTGGAGGACAGAAGAGGGCATCCAATCTCCTGGGACTGGAGTTAAAGATGATTGTCCACTGCCCCTTCTCAATAGCGGGATTTTTGTCTGGTTTGAACTTGTGTGGGTATTGTGCATTTGTCACAGTCTCTGTGAGTTCATATATGTATCAGCGCTGCTTTGCCTGGAAGATGTTGGTTCTTTGGAGTGATTCACATCCTCTAGCTCTCACAATCCCTCCTCTTCCAAGTAGATTTGTAAGCCTTCCTGACATTTTTAATAACAGTGTCATGTGTATAGTTCTGCTTTTGTCTAGAATTAACAGGGTCCTAGATTTGATTTCCTAGGACCATGGAAATATGCTAGAGGCTAATACAAGTCCTATTTTTTAAACATACTACTCATTTGTTTTGTGTTTTGCTCCTACACTGAGGTGCTTGACCCTTGTGGGATGGAGTTTATGCAGACTGCAAGATAATGGTATAGTTTTATTCTTCTACATGTAGCTATCCAGTTTGACCAGGGCCTTTGTTGAAGATATTGTCTTTTCTCCAAAGTGTATTATTGACCTCTTCATTAAAAAAGCAGGTGTCTGGTGAGTGTATTCCTCAATTCTATTCCATTAATCAATGTATGTGTTCTTATGCAAGTACCATACTATTTTTACTACTATAGCTTTGTAGCATAACTTGAGATCTGGGATGGTGATACTTTCAAGCATTCCTTTGTTGTTTGGGATCATCTTAACTTTTATGTTTCTATATGTAATTTAATACTTTTTCAATTTCTATGGAGAATTAGAAATTTATGGGTGTTGTAGTGAGTCTATATATTGCTTTTGATAAGATAGCCATGTTCATAATACTAATCCCACTATTTCCTGAGCATTGGAGGTCTTTTCTATCTTTTGGTATTGTCAATTTTTTCAGGCTCTTAACATTTTCTTTATACTAGTCTTTCTCTGAAGATCCTATTCCATTGACCTATGTCTCCTACAGAAAATGTTCTCATAACTCACATTCTTTTTCTAAATGTGTTAGCATATCAATATTGTCTACTAACCTGTCCTTACTCTAAAATATTCTTTTTTAAACAGTCACAAAATAACTTCACAGTGTTTGGGCAGAGTATGAGATTTCAGTATAAGCATACACTGTGTAATAATCAAGTTAGCATAGCTGATGCATCCTTTATCTCAGGTGTTTATCCTCTTTGTGTAGCTAATCAAATGTGTCTCTTCCGGACATTTTAAAATAAGCAATAAATTGCTGCCAATGATAGTCCTCCAACTGTGCTGTACATCATGTAAAATGCTTGCTCTTACCCAGCTGCACATCTGTACCTATTTATCATCTCCTCCCATTCTCTCTTCCCACATCCATCCTGCCATCTGGAAACCACTATGCTAATCTACTTCTATGAGGCCCCCTTTTATCTCCTTAATTATAACTCATATTGGGAGATTTTGCTAATCTCTTTAAATTCAACTTTTTTAATGATAAGGCATCCTCTTTGTATTTATGGATTTTTCTCTTTTGATAGCACAAAATTTTTATATTAGTATTTCTTTTTTTACTTTTAACTTTTACTTTTTATTAGTTTTTCATAAAACATATTTTTGTCATATTCTATCTCCTCCCAGGTAGTACCCATCTCAGTATCTACTCAGCTTTATGTTTTTTATTCTTGCTCTCTCTAAAAAAAATAATAAAAAATAAAAACACACATAAAACACAAAATGAAATAAAAGTCCAATAAGACAAAATGTGTCAAAATCAAATAAAACAATTTCCAGGCAAAAGTTGGGAACATGGGGGAAAGAAAAGAGGGGGGAGAGAGAATGGAGAAGGGGAGGATTGGGGATAATTTGGGGGAATGGGATGGTTGAGATGGAGGAAGGGTGGATATGGGAGCAGGAAAGAAAATATCTTAATTAAGGGAGCCATTTTAGGTTTGGCAAGAAGCTTGGCTCTAGAGGGGTTCCCCGGTGTCCATGGCGATGTCCCCAGCTAGGACCCTGAGCAGTGGAGGAGAGGGTGCCAGAATATATCAGTATTTCTTACAACAAAAATTAATTTTTACAACATTCTTCTAACTTTCTGGTATTTGGGCTTTTATTTCTGATTACTTCCTTGGTTGATTGTATTGAATCAAGTTATTATTTTAAAAGTTTGTCTAAGTGTATAGTTATGTGAGCACCTGTGGAAAATATAAAAATCCCCTAGTACCTCTTCCATTGACTCTCTCATGGCCATCTTACCACTTGGAGGATTATTTTTTCAGATTTGACATTCTATAACTTCAAACATTTTGTGTTTACTTACTTTAACTTCAGTATTTGCATAACACAGAAAATTCATTTTTCTTTCAAAGTCTACATCTTCACTTCTATAGAGTTTTCTGTTATTATATCTTTGAATGTTTATTGTTATAATTTCAATTTATATACCGCAATTGATATGAACAACAATGATAAATTTCTTCTTAAAAATAAAGTAAGAATCCTCCTGGGGGCTGGGGATGAGGGTAGCAGAAGGAGAGGAAACTGTGGTTGGTATGTAAAATGAATTTTAAAAAAGAATAAAATAAGATAAATAGAAGAGGAACACAGAAGACTATTCTAGTTTATTTCCCAGTTCCTCAAATAAAATACCATTTCCAAAGACAATCTGAAGAGATAACAGTTTATTTGGCTTACAGGTTACAGTCAACATTGGAGGAAACCAGGGCAAGACAGGAACTCAATGCAGTATCTTGGTGCAGAAGCCACAGAGGAAAGTTGTTTACTGGTCTGCTCCCAGCCTCATGTCTTGCTACATTTTTTCTTAAAATGTCTTTATTTGAAATAGGTTTGTGCTGATTTCTCCCTCCCATGTGTCCACTCTCAAGTTAGAAGTATAGCACAAATAATAAAAACCCAGAGATAAATATTGGGGTTCAACCTGAAGGTCAGAAAAGCAAAGCAGTCAGCCACTAGCTCTTATTTCTCCCTCAGACTGTAATGGGTGATCCTGTCTCCAGATTGAGACTGAGAATGAGACCTGTCTCCTCCTGTCTTACAGTCCTTGCTAGTGCTAGAATTAAAGGTGTACACCACCACTGTCTGGCCTCTATGGCTAGCT
>LOEQ01021873.1:6125-16197 GCA_001685075.1 Bramus lutescens
CTCCCCACGGCTTTGCAAGAGAGTGTGTATGTATCATTCAACCATTAAAGTAATGAAGACTATGTCAGGCTGCTTCTTGTTGTATTAATTAATTTAAAAAAATTTTAGGCTTCATGCCTCCGACTTTCAACTCAAGGAACAGAGTAGTTTTAATTTACATACCCCCAATTGCTAAGGATATTCAGCATTTTAAAATACACTTCATAGACATTTTTACCTTTTCTTTTGAGCACATTCTGTTTACAACCATGGTCCATTACTAAATTAGGGTTTTGCTCTCCTGATTCTCTGTGCTATGAGTTCTTTGTATATGTTGTATATTAATACTCTTTCCAATGTATAACTGGAAAAGCATCTCCCATACTCTGGGTTTCCTCTTCACATGCCTTTGCCGAACAGAAACTTTTGAGATTTAAGAGGTCCCATTTGTCAACTATTGACCTTAATTTCTGATGGCATGGAGTTCTAGCTAGAAAGTCTTTTCCTACATCTATGCCTTGTAATGAACTGCCTGTTTTCTTCTAGAAGATTCATTATTTCAGATTTGCACTAAGACTTTTTGCTGCCCTGTTAAGCTGATTTTTGTCATGGTGAATGGGTCTAATTTCATTCTTCTCCATGTGGATATTTAGCTTTCTCAGCTAACATTTTTAGAAGGTATTATCTTTTCTCCAGTGTTAATTTAATATCTTTGTCAATAATTATATATATATAGCTTCATATAAATGTTTAGAATTTCTGTTTTGTACCATTGTTCTTCATGTCTAGTTTTGTGCCAGAAAGCAAGCTGTTTTGTTTTTATAACTTTGCAATATAGTTTGAAAGATGGAGTGATTAATTCCCTTAGTGTTGTGTGAGTTCTGTTTGATCTTAATAATAAAAACCTGGAGCCAGATATTGGGGGAAATGCGAAAAGATGAAAAAGACCAAGGAGCAAGACACAGGCAACTCTTACTTTACTAATGCCTCAGCTAAAGAAAAAAAGGACTGAGTTCTGTCTCCTTTTGCCTTATATTCCTCTCTTTGCCCAGCCATAGTACTTCCTGTCTGTCTGTACAGACCTCTAGATCTCTATGGTTAACTAGTGGCTAACTCCACCCTCTGTTCTCCAGGGAAACTTTACTTGTTAGAGTCCAAACAAGATACCAATACACTCCAGCATTGTTCTTTTTGCTCAGGATTGTTTGGGCTGTCTGGTGGCCTTTCATGGTTCTCTATGAACTTCAGGATATTTTTGTCCTTTTCTATGAAGTATCTTATGGGGACTTAGATTTTAATTGCATTGTATATGTAAATTGCCTTTATGTAAATTAAATATGTAAATTAAATTTACCTTTATAGTTATCTTCACAATATTAATTCAACCATGAGCATGGAATATCATTCCAATGTGGATGAAAAAAAAAATCTTACAGAGCAGTCACCCTCAACAGATGAAGAACTACAGGCAATTATTGGTTGATTGTAGCTAGAAGTATTCCCCATCCCTCTGGTTCCACTAGACTGGTTTTTCTCTGCCTGCCCATTCCTGAAGCTGTTTATGAGATTTAATACCAGTCACACTTGTCTGGCTAACAGCTAGGCTATTTCTGGCCTGTTCTCTTTCTAAATTAATCCAGTTTATTAGTTACCTCGAGGCTCGTAGCTTGTTACCTCACATCTTGCTTTTTGGGCAGCTACATGGTGTATCCTTTGACTCTGCCCATTCTCTCTCTCTCTCTACTCAGCTAAGCCATTGGCCAAAACAGCTTTATTCATTAACCAATAAAAGCAACACATATACAGAAGGATACCCCACATCAGCTGGTAACAGAGAAAGAGGGAGAGAGAGAGAGAATAAGTCTTCAGTAATGAGCATCTGAGAGGTTATGTAATCTCAAGTAGTCAGCATTAAACATGTATGCATAAAAGTAACACTAATTGTGAATGGTGTATGTTTGCAAATAATAACTAGAGAAGAGGTCTGGATTTGATTTGGATTATGAGGGGCACAGAAATGAAAGGAGGGTAAAAGTGCTATGAATTCTATACATGTATAGGATGTTCTCCAAAACATTTCTAAATTAAATTTAAAAAAACAGGAAGAAAAAGACACATACCTTTGATTTATTTGTTTTGCCCTGATTTGATTCTAATTAAGATGGTCATAAAATAAGAAAATAAGCATCGTCTTGCCCTAGAACAGTCTAAGAATAGTCTTAATGTTATATACTTTTCTATTCATTATTTCCTAATTTCTTGAATGTTTTCATGAAATAATTATATTTAATAACTAGAATATTTTCACATTTGTTCATAATTAAAAAATAATGCTGTTTTCTATTAGAGAGCCATGCATGCCTACTGAAATTTTATCTGTAGGACAATCACTAGAGAGCAATGTCATATCCTTAGGCAGAAATCTTAAACATAGTGCTTCTATCATGGAGTCAAATAAACAATGATGGTGGTATTTGTCCCATCCTCATTTACTTATTCCATTTGACTAATACAGCCACCAAATGGATGCTCTAGAATCATGTCTGAGTGTCACTAACAATGCTCCTGATGTCCTCAATGAAGGAAATCAACATGCCCATTTACTCCTGAGGGTAGTTATTGATCCAGTTTTATCATGTGTGTATGTGTGTGTTTTCATATGAATTAATAAAAAAATTTAAAAACATTGGTCCTATGTATACTGCAAAGACAGAGAATGAACATCAAAATACCTGTCCAGAGTGTTTGACCCTGTTGAAATTCCTAAATACCTTTCTGTCTTAGTCAGGGTTTCTATTCCTGTAATAAAACAATACAATATAAAGTAACTTGGTGAGGAAAGATTTCATTTGATCTTAAAGCTTGTAATCTGTGAAGTTGATGAAGTGATGTGTCATTCACCTCTGTACACCAGGAATAATATTAGTTTTTAAGATTCTTCTTTGGGCTTATTTAGTGCAGAATAGGGTAAGGCAGGAATTCCAGGCAGATAGATGTAGAGAGAAAGTAGGCAGAGTCAAACAGAAGCCATGAGGCTGCTATAGGAAACAGATTCAGGACACAAGAGAGAACCTTAGCAGTAGGCCACAACCACATGGTGATACACAGATTAATAGCACAAGCTCTGGCTATTTCAGGAGGCTGAGCACTTGAATGAGGTTTGTGAGCAGCATGCTGCAAGTTACTTTGTAGCAGCATAGGCCAACTAGTTATAAGAGTTGAGGTGGTGAGGATGGTTTACACCAAGTAGTCTCAGAGGCAGTGAATAGAACTCTACCATTTTTGGAGAGCCAAAAGGCAAAGCAACCTTAGTCCTAACCATGCTGCTTAGTATTTTAAGAAGTATTCCTAGTTAGAAAAGGATTTCAGATATACAATAGGACAGATTCAGACCAAAAAAAAAAAANTGTGTGTGTGTGTGTGTGTGTGTGTGTGTGTGTATATATATATATATATATATAACCAAATTCTTTGAAGAGACAAAGTACAAATAGTCATAGATTAAAGGAGTAAAGAAAAAATAAACCATGTAAAGATGGAAAATACAGAAAGAATCTGGGTTATGCATACTATTGTATTTTCTTTGAATTTATTGACTGTGAATGAGATAAGAACAGAGAAACATTTCATTGTACAAACTACTAAGTTAAACCAACACATATACTTTAAAGGTGTCTTAATTTCAAAATTTGGGTCTAAGGGTATGTTGCTTTGGAAAAGAGATTCTGTTTGTTTCCACAGAAGATAAGAATCTGTGGATTCCTTCGAGACTAACATGGTTCAAATGAAAAAAAAAAGGTCACTGTGAATACCCCCTAAAATTATTTTGCCCAATAAAAATCAGGAAACAGTTTTGAGAGAAATACACCCAAATTCCCAAATATTGTTTATAAATGTTTTGTTTACATTTAAAAGGTGGTATGATATAGAAATGAGTACTTTGCATTTGGTTTATTGATACAATTTTTTATATGTGTATTTCTGTTCTTGATTAAAGTACTGTGTTTGTGCAGCTCATTTAAAATGTAATGTATAATTAAGAAATACACGTTAATAGATAATCATCTATAATAGTCAAGCTTGGAGTCATGTTAGTTAGGTTTTCTAGATGTACAGAGATATATTTCAGATGGGTAGTTATTCTTCAAATCTTTAAAAGACTAACAGAATATGGCATTTAAGATGTTTTAACAACTTAGGACAGCTCATGACAATGAGACACATCTGCTTCTGGCAACACCAATCTGCTTCAAGAGGATGATGGACATCAGAGAGGCTCTTTATAAAGTTTGTTAGCCATTTGGGCAAGAAAATGCTCTTGCCTGGACTGCTTGATGTTATGCTGTATTAACTGGACATGCATGACCCACAGAAAAATGACTACTGAACTTGTCTAAAGGTGAGAGTCCTTCAGGGTTTCTGCTTCATGAAAGATATTGACAGACATTCTATAGGACACAGAAGAAAGTGCCAAATATAGGTGGTACTGTTTTTGAATTTTCCTGCTTCATGTAAAAGTCTTCTGGATACTATGGGCCTGTAGGCTGAAGATGGGTTCCAATGTTACATAAGACCTTTGGGTGACTCTCCAGACAGTGAGATGATGTCTCCATCAATTCTGGAGTTTTGGAAGTTACTTAAAATGCACTTTCTGTTAATTTAGGTAAATATATCCTTCTGGGGTCTTTGATGGAGTTGAAGAATAGATAGTTATATTTATGATAAAAGGTAAATTATATATAAAACTTTAGGCTCACAAAGATAGGATAGATGATAATTTTCCTTAATTTGCCAAATGAAATTGAACTGAATATTGTAACTGTAATTCTTGGTTGATAATGGTTTTGTTGCATGTAATCTTGCTGTGTTAAAGTTATAACCTTTATTTTTATTTAGCCAGAAAAGAGGAGATGATGTGAGATTCCCCTCTGTATGCTGTGAATAACACTGGTTAATAAAAAATTTGTTTTGGTGCTTTAGCAGCACAGAATAGGGCAAGGCAGGAATTCCAAGCAGCTAGATGTAGAGAGAGAGTAGGCAGAGTCAAAGAGAAGCCATGTAGCTGCCACAGGAGACAGATGCTGNGTTGGACACTGGATGGAACACTACTGGCAGGACACAACCACATGGGAAAACACAGATTAATAGAAATGGATTAATTTAAGATGTAAGAGCTATCAAAGGAATATGCTAAAGTCATTGGCCAAGAAGTGTTGCAATTAATTTAGTTTCAGTGTGATTATTTCTGGTTTGGTTGGCCAGGAAACAAATGAGCATCCTTTGCCAAAAGTGAAGGTAATCAAGGCAAGTATTGATGCAGAGGCCACGGAAAAATGCAGCTTAGTGGCTTGCTTATTATTGTTTGCTCAGGCTGCCTTTCTTTTGTCACACTGGGCCACCATCTCAGGAGTAGTTTGACCATCAGTAATTGATCCCACATCAGTTATTGATCAATAAAATGGCCCAATTGGCTTGCTCATGGGCCAGTCTGTTGGGGTTATTTTCTCAGTGAAGGTTCTCTCTTCCTATATAACACTAACTGGTATCAAATTGACATAAAACTTAGTACAATTGCTTTCACCTATCATATTGAAGTCATGGTCACTGTATCTGACACGCAGGTCACAAATACACCTAGCTTGCCTTTTTAAGACATATGTGATCACAAATACAAGAGAAAGACCACAAGACTTTGGAATTCTGACATGTAAAAATATTCTAGGAAATCTGCCCTATAAAGTGATCAACAATTAATTGTGCCTATAATTGATCACCATGGTGAATGAAACACCACATTTGACATGTCTTCATACTTTGGAATAGGTTACAGTGCAGTTAGTAATATTAACATTACCCATTTCACAGAAAACCATAGAAATGCTCATTTTGGGTGTTTCCCAGATCAAGAAAAGCTTACAACAGGTCTAGGTTGTTTTATAGTATTGCCCAATATTTAAAGTTCATAAATTATGAAGGTTCTCGAACTCTGGCAAACAGAGGCACCCTTTGTAGACTCCAATATCTTTTCTAAATGAAACAATACAGATCCTACTCCTTCAGATAAAATTCAAACTTCACTTGACAAGCACCTGTCTTCCAATTGTACAGTTGTTTCTGGTTTGCTCCTGGATCCTGGCATACTTAAGCCATGCCTTAATATGACAAACAGGGTTTTATGTGACCTTTGCTGTTCATCCAGAACCAAGTGTTAACCAATCAACCGAATCCTAAAAGTATAGACATACAGTAGTGTTGAATTGAGCATGTAAGATAGAATGCAATGCCTCAAGCTGAGCACAGCGGGGATAGAGCTCCAAGTAGCCTTCTATTAGCAAATAATATTCTGAATTCCCAGTGTCTAGTCACACACACAGTCTTTCACCTCCTACTACATTCTCATGGGAAATTCACTGTAACTATTTGCAAAAAGGAGAAAGAACCCATCTGAGAGTCACTGAACCTACCCGTTGAGCAGCCAGCAAAATCTAGTTCAAGGTATCCAGTTTTGTAGCCTTTTGGTGGTATGTTGGACAAAAAATAATTATCTTAGTGTGCACATTAAATTATATAAATGCTAATGAGAAATGGTAAGCAAAATCAAATCTGTTTAGGTTTTGTGGTTTTTACCACCACAGATAAACTGAAAAATCCTACTCATGTAATAGTCCTGATTAGAGTTCTCCTAAAATCATCTATCATGTCCTGGGATATCAATAAATATGTAAAGCAACTATGCCTAAGAAACATTTCATTGATTTTCCACATTTTTATTGCTAAAAAATGAGCAACATAGGACTAGTGGGTTATATGGGATATTTGAGAAACTAATGTATCATTACATTGGCCTATGGAAGTGGTTAAAATTCTCAGTAAGTTCTCAAGATGCTCATCAGATGTTAATCTTATAATTTCACTCTTGATGTTCTTCATTCTTGAAAAGAGTTACTCATAGATATAGGTGCTGCCAAAAAGTGATGGCTAGAATAAGGCTTAGCTTTGTGAGGCCTCATGGTAAAACCTAACTGACTGTGGAATACAGGATATGAGAAAGTCTAGTAAGAAGACATATTCAAAGGTTTCTGTAAGTTAAACATTGAATTGTATCTCTAAAACTCAATTTGAAAATTAGCAGACAATGTATTTACCAACAGAAAATGGAGTTACATATAGACAAACTTTTTTTCACAAATCTTGAAAGCTGTTTTCAATTTTTTTACTTCAGGCTTTAAAAGCACAGCAACGTTTTTCCTTTGTTCACAGGATGTCAAAATGTATAAAAATCTTTTCCTAAATTTGAGCTTATCATAATTCAAGTATTCAAGTTTTATTTAGAATGGCATTATGATTGGAGACATTGATTAATTATTAGTTTTCACCCTAAGATGCATGTTTAAGTCATTTAAATGAACAGTTAAGTCCATCAAAAATGTTAGCCCTGTAATTCATCAAGTTTTGGTACAAATAAATTTTGTTATACCATAAATGATTTGATAACTATATTGCAAATCAAAGAAGAGTTTTAATATTTGGGCTTGGTTTAGCCATCTTAGTTCCAAAAGGAAATTATACCATAGTCATTATGAGCACTTAAGGGATTCCTGAAGATTAATTTAATCCCCAAAAAAGTCCCTGCTAAAATAAAATAGACCCAATTATGATTTGAGTGACCCAGGTCTAATATTTTCATGCATAAGTTTACCTAATGCACTTTGCAATGATACTTCTTTAAACATGTGTTTGCAATGATATTTAATTGAAACATGTATTGCCTTGTATTCATTTTGCAAGTTCTTTCCTTTGACCTACTATCACCAGGTCACCATTAATAACTATAACATACCTGTTGATGATGGACAAAGAAAATCTCTTTAAAGCTTATTTTAATGTTATATATAATCTCTTGATTGAGGTGTTTTTTCTTAGCACAAAGCCATTTCTTCAATGATGTTATACTTGTCATCAATAAAGATAGAAAGTTAAATCATATTCATAGCTCCAGTGCTATTATCCAGACATTTTCTCCTGTTGTTAATATACTTTTTAAGTTAATATTTATCAGTTGGCTTTTGAAGGGTTAAAAAGGAAAGTATTATTGGGATTCTTCTATATTTTACCTTATACTTAGTTGTTATTTGTGCTATTTATATCAGTTTTCTACAAAACCCAACAGTAACCTGAGTTAAAAATATATAACTGATACTTTCAGCTTAATAAAATAAGTTATTTTACCTATAGTTGTTATAGTTGTTAATGTGCATGCTATCCTGTGAACCCTTCTACAATATCTATAAGAGAGAGGCAATTCTGGTGGGCAGTGAGGAACAACAAAAGAAGCTGCCCAGCTCTCTGTTCTAACATTACAATGGCTATCTCACTGATCTCAGAGACTATCAGCCCTCCTTGACTATCACACCAGTAGCACTGGTGAGCTACCTTTGAATATTTGAGAGAAAAATACCTGAAATCTACTGAAATAATGGAGAGAGGTCAGAAAGTGACGCAAAGAGACAGGGAAGGAAGCAGATAGAAGGAGGGAGGGCAAAGCATAGGGAGGGGGCAGAGAGCATTTAACTGTTCAAAAAATTAATAAAAATTTGTTTACCCTCAGAAAGCATGCCACAGAATAAGAAAACATTAAATACATTAGGCCAATTTGAAAATAGAACAATTTTTAATTAAATGATTCAAGAACAAGCTGTCATTTAATCTAAAAACCAGAGTGCTCAATTCAATATTCTTCAAATTTAAATAACAAAACTTCTTGAGAAAATATATTCAAGAACCAAATAATACTTAAATTTTTTATAATATCATCTGTATGTAGAATAATATTAAAACTAAGTATAAAGTCCTTACAAGTCTCACATAACTAAAATGCATGAGCAACTTTATAAGCAAAATTATAAAACTAATGGAACTGAGATTTAAAACATTAAGTTTGCATAACAATGCAATAAATACTAATATGTACATTTGATTTACATATTTAGTTTTTAAACATATCACTAAGATTGATTTCATGGGAAATATATACTTCATATAGATGCTTTTACAAGTAATAACCATTGTTTAGATCATTGTCATTGTGGATAATTCTAATTATTAAACAATTCTTTTAGAACCTGATGAATAATTTGAACTGACTATTGGATTTAATTAAATGCTACAAATTACAAATCTTGATGATAATGTTTTAATGTTATTCAGCAAAATATCTTTATTGTTGATTTTATATGATAATAACTGGTAATGAGGCTTGGCAACTTGTCAAATACTCAGACAGAATTTGTGAAGTCTAAATTCACAGCAAGAACATAGAACAGATAGGATGTAAGTTCTTCTGAGTTAGATGTATGTAGGATCCATTTGAAAGCAGAATCATGTTTATACAAGCCTTGAATCCATTCGTCTTCTGATGCGTCCTTGAATCAAAAGCCAGAAAGGAATATTATTTCTCCTCCTACTTTCTTTGCCTTCCTCTGCTCACTTCTCTCCCTTGGACTTCTCCTGTTCATATGTTTCTCTACCAGTTTGTTTCTCTGTTTATGTCACACTTTCTCTTTGCTTCTGATCATCATGCTACAATATCCTATCACTCATGCCTTCCTCATGCCTCTCATTTCTTTCCTGTGATGTGTAGTTCACCATTTTGCATAGGCTTGAATGACTGCTATTTCCATTTCTAGCTTATCATCCTTTAAAATTTGAAATGTTGACAAGAAGGTTCCTTCTTCACTCCTTCAAATTACAGAAAGAAGGATGGTGTAGGAGGTCCTTCTGTCTTTGTGTTGCTTTCATTGGTTAATAAAGAAACTTCTTTGGGCCCTTGATAGGGCAGAACTTAMGTACGTGGGGAAAATTAAACAGAATGCTGGGAGTAAGAAGACAGAGTTGGAGAGACATCATGGATCCATCAGAGACAGATGCTGGGAATTTTACTTGGTAAGCCACTGCCAAGTGGCAATACACAGATTAATAAAAATGGGTTAAATTAAGATGTAAGAATTAGCTAATAAGAAACTAGCGCTAATGGGCCAAGCAGTGATTTAATTAATACAATTTCTGTGAGGTTATTTCTGGGATAAGCTAGCAG
>LOEQ01021905.1:2264-14781 GCA_001685075.1 Bramus lutescens
AATGATGACCAAAGCCTTGGCATCCTGGGAAATGAAATACTTGCTCAGACCCACAAAGCCGAAAGCATTCCCAAAGCTTAGTTAGCATTCTTCAGGTGACCTCCAAGGCTGGCAGCATTGGGTCACTCTCTACCTTGCATCTGTGGGCACACCTTCCTTTCCTCCTGCTCCCTAGGACCCTTGTGAATGAATGGGCCTGGGAAAGACAATGGTGTCACCTTAATCACATCTACCAAGTACCTCCCACCATGCAAAGTAAAGTATTCCAGATCCCAAGGTCTAGGAACGAGCATCTTCAGAGGCCACTGCTCTGTCTCTCACAAACCTGCTCTCCCACAGGCTCTTCACAGGAGTTTGCTGGGATTACACATTGCACAGGTGATTTAAGAAGAGATTTCTGAGGATTCAGACCAGCCAAGAATATAAATAAAAAGACAAATTCTTGTGGCTATGAGTTTGGGTAAACATTTTTATGTATAATCCTCAAAATACAGACAACAGGGGAGAAAATGATAAATCAGGCTACATTAAACTAAAAGGCTTTTACGTAGCAAAGAACCCAACAGAGTAAAGAGATAAACTGCAGAATGGAAGAGAAATATTTTCAGAGTATTCATGGAATAGGGATTAATATTCAGACTATATAAAAGCCTCAATCTAAAAGCAGAAAAATAAAAATCTTTTGGAGAAATGGGCAAATTATCTGAATAGACATTTTTCGGTTGGGGATATGCAAGTCCATGGCCAACAAGTACATGGAAACCACAATGTCACCAATCATTAGAAAAATCAAACTTTAAGTCCATGAACTAGCATCTCACTCCAGTAAGAGTGGCTCTTATTACAAAGACGACAAAAAAAGTTAATGAAAATGTGGGCCTGAAGAGAGAGAAGCCTCCATACACTGTTCGTGAGGGTGGGAATTAGCATAGCTTTATGAAAATGTTATGGAAGTTCTTAAAACTCTGGAATTAGAAAGACCCACACTCACCAAAGGAAAGAAAGCCTGTCCATCAAAGTGATACCTGCATCCTTTGTTCATTGTGACACTTTTCCCAATCACCAAAGACACAATTCTGTGTTACATCCACAGGTGCATGAAGAGAGAAACATGGTGCACACACCCATTGGAATATTATTCTCTATGATGTCCATTTTATCCATGTGCACGAGCTGGAAGAGCATCAAGTTAAATAAAATGTCAGGCTTAAAGAGACAGGTACTGTTTGTTCTCACTTAGATGTAAAACTTGAAAATCATACAGGAGTAGAGTGGTGTAGGAGGTCCTTCTGTTTGTGTGTTGCTTTCATTGGTTAATAAATAAAGAAACTGCTTTGGCCTGATAGGGCAGAACTTAGGTAGGTAGAGAAGACAGAACTGAATTCTGGGAGAAAGAAAGCACAGAGAGAGAACCGCCATAGAGCTTCCAGAATCAGACATACTGAATCTTTCCCAGTAAGCCACGAACTTATGGTGATATACAGAAAATAGAAATGGGTTAAATCAAGATGTGAGAGTTAGCCAATAAGAGGCTAGAGATAATGGGCCAGACAGTGTTTAAATGAATACAGTTTCTATGTGATTATTTCGGGTGTAAGCTAGCGGGTGGTGGGGACAACAAGCAGCCCGTGCCTCCTATTATAGTAGAGATTAATGATTTCAAGCCCAGTATGTTCATTCAAGCACTAATAACATTTCCTAAGGTATGAGAATAATTGTTTACCAGTAGTTAGATGGATAAAAAAAAAAAACAAGTGAAGACATATAGGGAAATCTTATGAAGCCTTAAAAAAATTCTGGAATCTGCAACAGCATAGATACAACTTGAGGACATTTTGCTAAATGAAATAAGTCAGTCATCAGAAGACAGACTCTGCACGATTCTGATGATATGGCATATTTAAATTAGTCAAATTCAAAAGCTCAGAGAGGATTGAGAGTTTCCAGGAACTATGGGAAGAGAAACAGGGGTTACTAAACAATGGGCATAACATTTCAATTATGCAATGTAAACAGTTCTAACTGTCTAATATGTAATAACTTGCTATTTTAAGGCATACTACCTTGTAGGTCTATTTTTAAGAGAGTACCTATTATGTTAACTGTTTTAACCAAAATAAGGTTATGTATTTAAAATTTGCTGTAAAATGTAATTAAATGCTTGTTATGAGCTTCCTTCTCTTTACACAATAGCCTTCAGTTGAAGGAAGTGAAAAATTTACTTATGCAAATATAAATGGGCAAACTATCCTATGAATAAAAGTCACAACAATAGATTATATGAATAGACTACTACTTATATCAGTGGCATGTATGTTTGCGTATCTAGAAGGGAGAATCATCTGTAAGCAGAATTCCTTGTGTTTAAAACTAGTAAGGATACTCATATTTTGCATTTTAAACATCCCAGGTTCTTACGATGAGCTCATTTATTGTTCAGCTGCATAAGTCCCAGGGTTTTCCTAACAGGTCTTTCTCCAGTGCTTCTGTTCCTAAGTCTGCTTCATGGACTCTCCAGAGTTCAAGCTATCTTGTTTCCACACATGTAATAAGCAGATAGATCAAGATCTACAATACTGTGAACCTCCCCTGGACAACTTTGTTATCACTCCTACATAGCTCTCCTATGAGTGTNTCAAAAGCTCAGAGAGGATTGAGAGTTTCCAGGAACTATGGGAAGAGAAACAGGGGTTACTAAACAATGGGCATAACATTTCAATTATGCAATGTAAACAGTTCTAACTGTCTAATATGTAATAACTTGCTATTTTAAGGCATACTACCTTGTAGGTCTATTTTTAAGAGAGTACCTATTATGTTAACTGTTTTAACCAAAATAAGGTTATGTATTTAAAATTTGCTGTAAAATGTAATTAAATGCTTGTTATGAGCTTCCTTCTCTTTACACAATAGCCTTCAGTTGAAGGAAGTGAAAAATTTACTTATGCAAATATAAATGGGCAAACTATCCTATGAATAAAAGTCACAACAATAGATTATATGAATAGACTACTACTTATATCAGTGGCATGTATGTTTGCGTATCTAGAAGGGAGAATCATCTGTAAGCAGAATTCCTTGTGTTTAAAACTAGTAAGGATACTCATATTTTGCATTTTAAACATCCCAGGTTCTTACGATGAGCTCATTTATTGTTCAGCTGCATAAGTCCCAGGGTTTTCCTAACAGGTCTTTCTCCAGTGCTTCTGTTCCTAAGTCTGCTTCATGGACTCTCCAGAGTTCAAGCTATCTTGTTTCCACACATGTAATAAGCAGATAGATCAAGATCTACAATACTGTGAACCTCCCCTGGACAACTTTGTTATCACTCCTACATAGCTCTCCTATGAGTGTCGCACTGGTAATCAGATACACACATAGCCCACGCCCTCTTAAAGGACAGATTGAGAAAATCCACAGAAAAGTAATAGCATCACTCTACATAAACACCGAGTTTTATATTTTATGGGAGAAATAGAGATTAGGGTGATGTGGGATTCCCCTCCGTATGCTGTGAATATGTTTTATTACCATTGGATAATAAAGAAGCTGCTTTGGGCCTATGGCAGCGCATAAGAGAGCAATGCAGAAATTCCATGCAGAGATAGAGAAGAAAAGAGGCTGCAGTCAGAGAGACTCCATGGAACTGCTAAAGAAGAAAGACGCCAGAAAACCTTGCCAGTAAACCATGAGTCTTGCAGCAATACATAGATTAATAGAAATGGGTTAATTTAAGATGTAAGAGTCAGTTAATAAGAAGCCTAAGCAATAGGCCAAGCATTGTTGCAATTTAGTATAGTTTCTGTGTAATTATTTGGGTCTGGGCGGCTGGGACACAAACGACCAGTCTCCACCTACACCATATTGAATAAAAATTAGCAGTATCTGCCACAGCAATTAAAAATTACTCTCTGTGTATGCAAGGCAGCATTCGTCCATAAACAGGTAATTAGCTTAAGTAATTATTAGAAAAAGCAACTAACTCCATGACATGTGTGTGTGTGTGTGTGTGTAAACAAATCAGTGATGGAAGCAAACAAACAGCCCATTTTACTTACTCACTACCCTTTGCATTCTGTGCTGTCATTCTGTGTAGCTGCTCGGGTTATGATTAGCATATGGTATGATTTCCCCATAGATCTAAAGATCCAACCTTGAAAGGCTTGCAGTGTAACCAAGGTGCTCATGCAGGTCAGTGAGGGAAAGATGGTTGTGGCACATGGTGCAGTGAATGACGACCACTGTGTGCAACTTCTTTTAACCAAGCGATCTTCATACAGGACCCTTCTTTCTTGGTAACCACATACCTTCATTTTCTAGGCCTTCTTCAGGAAATAGCCCCATCTTTTTGTCATCCCTGATTCTAAATCAGATCTCCAATTTCCCATGTCTCATTNCATGGCCAGCAGCAAATCCAGAAATCCTTCAGTTGAATACTACATGGTTAATTGACATTAAACATAATGAATTTCTAGAAAATGCTCTTGGACATATTAAAGTCCTTGGTACTTAGCAGGTGACAATCGCCTATAAAGGATGGTTGCCAGGCTCCAGGTTGAACCTCACAATGAATGCTGGAGAAATGTGAACTGCATGGGGCAAAGGTTTGCTCTGTGTGGTCAACAGAGCTATGAGCATCAAGGAGAAAGATAGAGAAGCACTCACCTTTATTCTGATGAGGTCCAGCGAGCCTTGCCTGCACTTAGCTCTTCTCTCCAGGTGTTTGCTTTCGACAAATTCTGTTCTGCAGTCTTTTGTGACCATGGTTTCTAGTATGCTTTTGTAAAAATCATTAGAAACAAGAATGTGTCTGCTTTTTTATTTATTTTGCAATAGCAGATGAAAGAATGTGTGTTCATACAGGACTAATAGAGTGACTCTTTAGTCAGTAAGAACAGAACATGGTGATTCTGTGACAATTGATTATATAATGAACCTACTTGTGATCACATAAATGTGATGTTGTATGGGAAGTACTTAGAAATTTTACCTCAATCTCTTAGTATGGACTACTGGCTACATTGGTAAACACTTTCATCTTCAAGTGATCTGAGGCAATTTATTGATTATCCTTGAGCCTCAATTTCCTTGCCTCTCAAATGGAGGTAATACCACCTTCTTCCTGAGACCCAGCAAATATTTAATGGAATAGCGTGCTGGAACTGGTTTCCATGTTGTGGACATCAGCTATATTCATTTCTTTATGGACTAGCTCTTATTTGCTCATTTTCATGTCTTTGACAAGAAATAATTGCCTAAACATAAATAATATTTTACTGAATTTTGTTTCCTCAATCATACAAAGCCATTTTATTTTCCAACCATGTATAGTGATGGTGTAATAAAGCTGACTTTAATTTCTTTTAGCTCCATTTTTAAAGGCGATATACAAAAGCAACACAACAACAAAGCAGCAGTGACAAGGTGACCTGGTGAGTGTAGCTTTGCATCCGTAGTGGACATGCAGTAGGGAGGGCAGAATCTGTTCTTTCTAAGCAGAATAGAAACTGATGAACTCCCAAAAATGGGAGAGAGCCAACATGCAGAGCCAGATTTGTCAGATTCTTCTATTGTCCTAGAAATTAGGACTCTGACTGTTCTTGGTACAGTTGCTGATTTTTGGTATCTTCTTTTAAAGCACCATGAAGTTGGGACTTCATAGGCTCTGTCTGACATGTGAGCTACTATTATTTCCTGCTTCTGAATCTGTGAATTATCTTAGATGGCTGAAGGGCTGAGGGAGTTGTAGAGTCAGGGGCAGTGGGTAGGGGCAGAGTATCAGGCAGAATAAAGTCTGACCACGAGGGAGAGAAGCTTGAGACTGAGGAGAATCAGATCAGAGTCATTGGGAGAACTGGACAATCTCAAATCCAAAATGTATGAGTTTTCCTCCACAGAAAATGGATGGGAAACATATTTTCAATTCAGTAGTAATAGAATATGGATGCAATTGGTTCAAGTTAAGTGGGTTTCTCTTTGTTTGTTTGTTTATTTAAATTCTGTGGGTTTTGTTTCTTTCCATTTTCTTTTTTCCTTTTGCCAGAGTCTGGCTCTATGACCCCACTTGACCAGAGCCCCCTTACTCACCCTCCTAGCTAAGGGTTCAGGAGTCTCTTCTCTAATGCTAAGCTGCCTATGTTTGCATCTAGCACAGAACTTCATAATTCTGTAGCTATAATTTGTATTTGTGAATTACTGATTTTTAGGATATCACATTTCTATTAACTCTTTGATGATCCTATACATGTGTACATATTCACCCCTCACTCATCCCCCTAATGTTTCTCAGATCATCCCAAGCTCCCATGCCTTCTCCTGTTCTTGTTTTTTTTTTAATTTTTTTCATATCACCTCAGTCAGTTTGTGATGCTCACATGCTCATGGATATGGGGCCATCTACTGCCGTGTGGCTCACTTACCAGAGTCCATGCTCTTAGAGAAACTGACTCTCCCTCCTCCAGTAGCTGTCAACTGCCTATAGATCCTCAGCTACTGGTGGAGGCTCATGGGCTCAGCCCCTCCATGTTGGAATGTTGACAGGCTTGATCTCATCCAGGTCTTGTAGAGCAACGACGGCTGCTGTGAGTTCACATGTATGGCGGTCCTGTCATACCCAAGGGACACTGGATTCCTTGTATCCTCCTCGTTGTCACAGTGTTTCTGGCCCCTCTTCTGCACTGGGGTGGAGAGGTGGAGATATAGTTCTCCCGTTTGTAGCGGAGTATTCTTCAGTTAGTACCTAAGTTGTACACAGAACAGAAACATCGCCCAACCCATGGTTATTTCTCTCAATACACAAAAGGCTCAAGAAATAGACAGTTTGATAAAGAGGTCAACATAAAATGCACATAAAAATTGTACAGTGAAAATCTGGTATCCCGAAAATAGAAAGGGAAAGAAAAGCATCAAAAATATGATCAAAATATGGCTAAAGTCTCTTTTGCTTTTATTTTTATTTTGGTAAGTTTGTCAAAGAAGAAAAAACTCCTACCTTTACAAAAGTAAGGTACTGTAAGTGAGGAAGCTGGTGTTGGAAGAAGGATTTAACTTTATATGTTAAACCAGTGTCCTCTAGCAGCTAAAGATGAATAATTGAGTAAGTAGTTATTTAAAAATGATAACTTGCAGTAACTTATATTTACTGCTTCTGAAACAAACAAAAACCTATGTAAAACATGACTGATTCCGTTCCACAATACATGCAATTTGTTTAGCAATGCAAGAAAAAGATAAAAAAAATCAAAATCTATTGGGTGATCAATAGAAAATTGTGATTCCCAGATAAGATAATAGAGGGGTGGGTCAAGAAAGAAGGATGCTGTTGGAGGTGGAGCCATATGAGGATGGTGAAGGAGCAAAGGGTTATTCCAGGAGAGCAAGATGATGGTGTAGGTAGAAGAGGAGTTTTTTTTGTTATTTTGCTCCCACCTTTCCACTACAGTTTAATGAAACTGTGAATGAATCAAGACCCTGTACACATGCATATCAAACTATGCTCTGAGAACAAATTATGTTCTTAATGTATGGGAAGTTTTCAAATATTTGTTTTGAGAAAGTGACTTCATTTTTAAGTTTCTAGCTAGTTGTACTTAGTTTAAAAATAGTTATAGCAGCAAAACTGCTATGTGGTCTTTGCATTTGCTGCATTATACAACGCTTAGAAAACTTAGTCAATTGTCACAAATGGGTGAAAGAAGTTTTACCTTGAGAAAAATGAAACAAACACAAAGTATAGGAGATTTAAATACTCCACTCATCTTGAGATGAGTCATCAAACTCAAAATTAACAAGCAACAAACTCTAGAATTTTACACCATCAAACAAATTAATTTAATAGATGTATATAGAGTATTCCATCAAACATATTAAAACAATCAAAATCAAAATCTGTAAGGACCAGAAGCTGCAAGATAGGGAGGAAAATGTGCTAAGTAAAGTCACGTTTTCAGGAAAAGGACAATGTTTACCAAACCACGAGCCATGAAGCATAAAGTCGCCCAGAACTGAGTCAAGGACCATTTGCCAATTGGGGAGAGAGGGAGGTATAACTTCCTAGTGATGAGATAGAAGTTCCTACCAGGATGGTTCTGGTCATTCTAGAACATTCTCTGAGCAGCATCATGGGTAACTGCTTCACCAGCAGTACCTGGGAATGGAGCAGCAGTCTGCTAGGAAGAACTCAACAATATTAGTTTGGTACCAAGTTAGTAGGGTCAGGGTACAGACGGTGATTACAATCGTCCAGTAGTGATCTTTGTATAAAGATGCTTGGAGTTTGCATGTTGTTTGAGGGATTAACATTTGGCTTATCTGCTACTATCTAGAGATCTGGGGTAGTTTACCCAATCTATCTAAATCTGATTCTTCTTCTATACAATACTGAAGATAAGAACCACTTCAGGGGGTTTTATTAGGTCAATTGTAATTTATGTTAAGTTCTAGTATATTGTATNCAGGATGGTTCTGGTCATTCTAGAACATTCTCTGAGCAGCATCATGGGTAACTGCTTCACCAGCAGTACCTGGGAATGGAGCAGCAGTCTGCTAGGAAGAACTCAACAATATTAGTTTGGTACCAAGTTAGTAGGGTCAGGGTACAGACGGTGATTACAATCGTCCAGTAGTGATCTTTGTATAAAGATGCTTGGAGTTTGCATGTTGTTTGAGGGATTAACATTTGGCTTATCTGCTACTATCTAGAGATCTGGGGTAGTTTACCCAATCTATCTAAATCTGATTCTTCTTCTATACAATACTGAAGATAAGAACCACTTCAGGGGGTTTTATTAGGTCAATTGTAATTTATGTTAAGTTCTAGTATATTGTATGGTTAAAACTAGAAGAAATACAGTAAAATCCTTCTGATGATTTCATGACGTTTGCAGTTAAACACAGCTCTCCCTCTCCTTGAAGAAGATTCCTCCGGAAGCAGATGGACAGGATTGCAAAAACCTACACCTGGCCAAAGGTAGAGACCTGACCATGGGCACCCAATGCCAACTGACACACTCTAGCACGACCTTGGATTTGTACGGCTCAGGGAACACTGTGAGGGGAGGGGCGGGAAGACTGAAGAGACAGAAGCAGGTGTCTGCTGCTCCAGAGTGCTTTCTACCTATGACGGAAAAGCTGTGCCCATCGCCTCTAAGCAATATGGTTGCTTAAACAAGACTTTTATAATGGCAATACCAACCGACATGCCATCAAGGATGGGGGAATCTCACAGGGCCCNGAAGGAAACGAAATACTCCTAGAATCAAGTGAAAACTAGCATGCAACTTCCTAAACATTGGGGACACAGGTAAGAGCAAAGTATACAGCTGAGTGCTTCCCTGAGCATCTCAGAGAGTTCTCTGGAAAGTGGCATAATGATGGAGCCGAGGCCTTAGGAAACAAGAGCCAGATAAACACCGAAGCAGGAGGAGGCAGTAAGTAATAAAGGTAAGAAATGTATTAATGAACAGACAGTAAAGAACAATAAATCAGATCAATCAAATGAGAGTTTGTTCTTTAAAAAGATAAACAAGATCACCTCGCCAAACTAGACAAAATAAAGGACCCAAATGAATAGAATTAGAAACATAAAAGAAGAGATCCCGACAGATTCCAATAGAATCCATAGAACCATGAGGAAATTCCTTGAAAATGTAGAATGAATGGACACACATGGCTTACTAGTCTAGAAGGTACAAATGACCCAAACAAATCCATAACAGGCTGGAAGCAGCTTCAAGGAGCCCCTGTGGCTCTGTGAGTCGGATGGGTTCATGACTGAATTCCTCCAAGCGTTCTAAGAGTGAGCTATTGTCAATGCTCTTCAAGCTTTCAACCTAGAAGGAAGAAGAGCAGCAAATTCAGTCTGTGGTGGTGTCATCACCCTGACACAAGAGCTGGGTGCCTTCCCTTCTCACCCCTCACCATCTCCAGCAGGCAGGAGAGCTGGCTCTGGTCCTCACCAGCCCTTCTAATCCTTCTAATCTTCTCAAAGAGCTCCTGCTGGGGACCAAGGCTTCGAATATATGAGCCTATGGGAGCCATTCTTAGTCACACCACCAAAGTACATATGTTATTTGTGTCTCATCCTCTTTTCATGTTCGTGTGTATGTGCGGGGACAAACATGAGTACATGAGTGTGTGTGTGTGTGTGTGTGTGTGTGTGTGTGTGTGTGTGTGAGAGAGAGAGAGAGAGAGAGAGAGAGAGAGAGAGAGAGAGATATGATGCCTAGATGAGTCAGCAGTTTTCTCTTGAAACCTTAAACGTTCTCTCTGTTCGTGGTTTCCTGGTGTTCTTTTTCAGCTTGTTCCTGATGGTGACTTGCACTGTTTGAAATTGGATCCATTCCCCTGTCCGTGTCCAAACCCAACTTCCTGTTTGCACTGCTTCAGTCTTGGCTTCTTCCTGCGTTCTCTTCTGTTTTGCTGACTTGGAAGTCCCATTGCTGGCTTCTTTTCCATGTCGCTGATTCCCCCTCCATGTTGGCTTTCCTGGGAGGTCCTGGGCTGAACTCACAGGCTGGCTTTTCTTTCTTTTTTTTTTTTTTCTTGTTTTGTTTTGTGTTTTGTTAGTTTGTTTTTCTCAAGACAGGGTTTCTCTGTAGTTTTAAGAGCCTGTTTTGTAATCAGCTCTTGTAGATCAGGTTGGCCTCGAACTCACAGAGACACACTTGCCTCTGCCCCCTGAGTGCTGGGATTAAAGGTGCACCACTGCCCTCCCAGCAGGCTTGCTTTTCATCGTGGGGGACTCTGATGATTTCTGCTGGTGAACTTTGGCAGTCATCTGGCATTTTATGTATTTTGGTAGTTGAAGAGAAATTGTTTTCCGGGAGAGACACATTGCTTTGTGTTTTTGTGTTTCTCTGTTCAATTTGCTATCTGTTGCTCTGAATNTGGCCTCGAACTCACAGAGACACACTTGCCTCTGCCCCCTGAGTGCTGGGATTAAAGGTGCACCACTGCCCTCCCAGCAGGCTTGCTTTTCATCGTGGGGGACTCTGATGATTTCTGCTGGTGAACTTTGGCAGTCATCTGGCATTTTATGTATTTTGGTAGTTGAAGAGAAATTGTTTTCCGGGAGAGACACATTGCTTTGTGTTTTTGTGTTTCTCTGTTCAATTTGCTATCTGTTGCTCTGAATCGCTTCCAGGTTTACATGGGGATCTTCTTGTGAGTACCTACTTTTCAATTTTTACTTATTTTTAAACATCTACAATTTACTCCTTGACGATTTCACCTATATATACAACATGCCTTGATCATATCTACCCCGGCTCCCTCTCCCATCCTCCCAGACACCCCCAGCACAGCCCTCTCCCACCTGAATGGCCTCTCTTCCTTTGTAAATGCTTGTATGTTTCTGTAGCCCACCAGTTCCCATTAGTGCTGTCTGTTGGCCTGACCCTGTGCAGGTCACCCTAGCTCCTGCGAGGTCATCCGTGTACCAACCGTGCCATATCCAGAAGAAGGCATTTCCCAGCCTCCTTTCCACCCACTGGTTCTTCCATTCTTCCTACCACCCTTCCATCTAACCTAAACCCCGGCGGCGTAGGGAAAGATGCCTCCACAGTGTGGNGAAGGAAACGAAATACTCCTAGAATCAAGTGAAAACTAGCATGCAACTTCCTAAACATTGGGGACACAGGTAAGAGCAAAGTATACAGCTGAGTGCTTCCCTGAGCATCTCAGAGAGTTCTCTGGAAAGTGGCATAATGATGGAGCCGAGGCCTTAGGAAACAAGAGCCAGATAAACACCGAAGCAGGAGGAGGCAGTAAGTAATAAAGGTAAGAAATGTATTAATGAACAGACAGTAAAGAACAATAAATCAGATCAATCAAATGAGAGTTTGTTCTTTAAAAAGATAAACAAGATCACCTCGCCAAACTAGACAAAATAAAGGACCCAAATGAATAGAATTAGAAACATAAAAGAAGAGATCCCGACAGATTCCAATAGAATCCATAGAACCATGAGGAAATTCCTTGAAAATGTAGAATGAATGGACACACATGGCTTACTAGTCTAGAAGGTACAAATGACCCAAACAAATCCATAACAGGCTGGAAGCAGCTTCAAGGAGCCCCTGTGGCTCTGTGAGTCGGATGGGTTCATGACTGAATTCCTCCAAGCGTTCTAAGAGTGAGCTATTGTCAATGCTCTTCAAGCTTTCAACCTAGAAGGAAGAAGAGCAGCAAATTCAGTCTGTGGTGGTGTCATCACCCTGACACAAGAGCTGGGTGCCTTCCCTTCTCACCCCTCACCATCTCCAGCAGGCAGGAGAGCTGGCTCTGGTCCTCACCAGCCCTTCTAATCCTTCTAATCTTCTCAAAGAGCTCCTGCTGGGGACCAAGGCTTCGAATATATGAGCCTATGGGAGCCATTCTTAGTCACACCACCAAAGTACATATGTTATTCGTGTCTCATCCTCTTTCCATGTTCGTGTGTATGTGCGGGGACAAACATGAGCGCATGAGTGTGTGTGTGTGTGTGTGTGTGTGAGAGAGAGAGAGAGAGAGAGAGAGA
>LOEQ01021919.1:0-11032 GCA_001685075.1 Bramus lutescens
ACACACACACGCACACTAAATGACAACCAAAAAAAGATTTAAGTTAAAACTTGGACCTACTCCCTTGTTATGGGACTGTAAATAAACTTTCCACCTCTCTGAGTACTTACTTATGTGTAAAACAGAGTAATTTAAGAACGAGCTCTCCAAAACTGAGGATTAAGCAGGATGACATTAAACGCACTTGCCTGCTCAGTTTTCTGCTTTTTCTTCTCTTTACCCTTCCCCTGACTGGCTGTGTGGCTGCTCATTGCTTCCTAGGTAACAGCAGAGGGCAACATCACCCCGTTCTTCTACCCAAGGTTTCCTGGAAGCAGTCTTGTTCCTTTGCTGACAGGAGTTTTAGAGATATTTGAGCGAGAGAGAGGAAAGGAACTCTGTGTTCCAGAAGATAAAGAGGGCAGTGAGGGACAAACCCTGGGAGAAGCTGGGGACAGCTGCTGCCGTGTCCTGCTGTGGGCAACAGCTGTGTATTGCAGATCTCCCATCTTAGCAATCTTCCTTTGCCAGCTGGGCCAGGGGGGCTTTTGTTGCTAACAGAACATAGAGCCTCTCACTGAGAATCTTAATGGAAGTCCCTGTCCTGAGAGGCCAGATTTGAGAAGTCTGCTAGGCTTGGTTTACTGTGTGGAGTCTCACCTTGCCTGAAACTGTCTTGGGTCCAGCCTGTAGCCCTAGAGTGGCTTTCAATAGCATCCTTTCCCTCTCAGAATGCCCTGACTCACAGGCTGTGTTTTACTCGGTATGTTCAGGTGGATGGATACCCTCTCAGGGACAGACCACACTGGTTCTCCGGCATGAACTCAGTATGTCAGGTGGATGGATACCTCTCAAAGACCACACTGGTTCTCAGTCAGGAACTCTTTGTTCAGGTGGATGGATACCCTCTCAGGACCACACTGTGGTTCTCCTGCATGAGCCCAGAACTCACACCAGTCATTGGTCCTGGCCTTCTCTCTCCTTTCTGAGATCTGGTCCAAGCTGGGCTCAAGGATCTCTCTCTTCCAGGGAATGTAGGGACTAGCAGGCTGGGAAGAGAGGCCAAGTCACCTTATGTCCTTCCTTCTGTGAAGGGTGGAGCTAGTGAGTAAGGATTTCAGAGTTGCCAGTCCCTGGCAGCCAGACCTTACAGCTACTTGAGAATGACTGCTCTCAAGGGGCCAGGAAGGAGGAGAGATGCATAAAGTTCCCTGGGGTTGGTCACAGTGAAAAAGAGAACCTCTTTCCCTACAGTGAGGTTTTCTTACTATATGTGTCTGATAAAGGAAGGAAAACATTAAACAAAAGATTGGCGGAAAAAAAAAACTGACCTAGCAGAAGTCCTTGGATCTTGTTAGAACTACATGTGGACTTAGTCATCAGAAAATGAGTTCAAATCCTGGATCTACTCTTTCATCTTCGGATTCTAGATCTATAGATTAGAAATAGTAACCAAAGCATCACTTGTCCCGTGTACTCTTCTGGATTAAAGCACTTTCCAGAAGTTCTGGTGCATAGCCGTCCACAATTGCTGAGCTCTGTTACCATCTTCAAGATGCTTTCTAGGATCCAGGCTGTCATCTAAGCTATGACGATTGGTTCTCTACAGGTGAAAGAATGGAAACCCGAAATAAAATAATCCACCCAAGATTACAAGAACAAGTTCAAGGGGACTGGAGAGATGGCTCAATGGTTAAGAACGCTGGCTGCTCTTCCAGAGACCTGGATTCAGTTGCGAGCACCCACGTGGTGGTTCACTGCCATTCCAGTGAGATCAGACACCCTCTTTGGCCTTTATGGGCACTGCACACATATGGTGCACAAACACACTTGTAGGCAAAGTACTCAAGCATATAAAATTAAAAATTTTTTAGAAATCTTTTTCAAAAAATAAGTTCAAGACAAGCATTCATTGTGTGGAACCCTCTGGCCAGTGTACTATGGCAGTTCCTGCGTCTGAGATCACTGAGACACTGAACTGAGGGTGAGAAGGTAGTGGGCATTTTCTTTCTTTTCCTTCTTTTTTATTTTTTTCATGTTTTGGTTGTCCGAGGTAAGGTTTCCCTATATAACTGTCCTGTCTGTCCTGAAACTTGCTCTATAGACCAGGCTGGCCTCAAACTCACAGAGATCCCCCTGCCTCTGCCTCCTGTGCTCTGGGATTCAAGGCCTGCACCACTACCTCCCAACTAGTGGACATTTTCTTATTGCAAAATGTTTCTAATACATCTGTGACAAGCCTCAGTGTTTGTCCTCTGATCAAATTCTAACAGCACCCTTACTGTGATTATTAATTACCGTTACTCACGCGGTTTCAAACCCAGTTCACCCAATCAAGGTTTGGAAGTGTTTAAGTAATTGTAGCTAACCTCATTAGAATTATATATGCCTGTAAATGGCTCTAACGTTTGTTTTGTTTTATTGGTGCTTGTACGAAATAGCTCCACTTTAACCCATTTGCAGGGGTGGCAGCTGATGGCAGTGGAGGGGGCAAGACAGAACAAAGTATAATGGTATCTGTATGAAAGTAAAAATACCAGAATGAAAGCCGTTCCTCGGTATGCTAACTACAAATTTAGTAAAATCTATTTTAAACAAAATATTATAGACTGATATACATTAAACAAAAAAGATATAACTACAAAAGCTGAGTAAATTTATCCCCAGTGTGGGAATTAAACTGAATTTCAATAGGATTCACAATAATGAGAGCTGTCTTGCTTTTGTCAGAATGAACTTCCAACCCCGATTCCCTGCGGATGATCACAATGAGCTATTATTGGACTCCCCCTGGCTTTCTCTTTGAAGCATCTGAAAGCCTTCATACACAATTGTTATCATTTAACACACTGAGACATTCTTCTGCTAATAGAGCTAACACATCCAAAGTTCATGCTTTAAGCAATAAATGTAATATGATACATAAATAGACTTAAGGACAAAAATCAGATGGTCATCTCAACAGAGACCCTTGACAAAGTTCAGCTTTTTTTTTTCTTCCGGATAACAACCCTGAAGAAAATAAGAACATATCTCAAATAGCACAACTTATACATGACAAACATTATAGCCAACACTGTATTAATCTATTGGGGGTGGTAATGAACGAATCTCCTCTGAAATCGAGAACGATACAAGACTCCTCACTCTTCCTACTGTTACTGAATACAGTGCTAGAAGTTTCAGTAAGGACATAAGATAAGGGGGAAAACATGGGGATAAATAGGAGAAGAAGTCAAAGAATCCACATTTGCAGGGAACATGATCCTATATGTAAATCACTCTAAAGCGTCTACCAGAAAACTCTTAAGCCTGCCACACCTTTTCAGAAAAATAGCAGAATACAAAATCATTATACAAAAATCAGAAGCTTTTCTATGTACCAATAATAAACTTGCTGAGAAAGCACACACATACACTTCACATTACAGACACACACACACACACATATTGATAACAATTTTTTTAAAAGGAAGTTCTGCTTGGGATGCAGAGATGGCTCATTGGTTAGGAGTACATGCTCCTCTTTGAGTTCCCAGGATTTGGTTCCCAGCACTCACCTTGGGTGGCTCACAAATGCTGTAACTACAGATATAGGGGATCTGATGCCATCTTCTGGCTTCCTTAGGCAACCATATATGTGTGTAACCCCCACACTGAAATTTAAAACAAAACAAAACAAACAAAAAACGATGAAAGCTTCTTGGGAAAGAATTAGGAAAGAAAGAATCACAATATAGTGGCACATGTATGAAAATGTTGTAATGAAGCCCATCACTTTATATGCTAACTTTAAAAATTAAAATATATGCTCATAAATTAAAATTGAAAACTGTAAAAATTAATAAAATGAACGTTCTGAATGTGTGGAATGAAGACAGTTTGCTCCGTAGGTTACACTACTCTGGCTAATGTGTCAGAATGAATATGACTGTTGCTCATGTTACATTGCTTTCTTTGGACACAGTCTCTGTAGTAGTTACTCACCTTTTGATGTTAGGAACACCTTACCTTTCTGTTTTTAGTAAAAACGTTCCTGAAGTATAAATCTGGTGTGGGACAATTGTCTATATTCTGTCAATTATGTTTTAAATGAATGATGATTGGCTAGTAGCCAGGCAGGAAGTACAGGCAGGACAACCAGACAGGAAGTAGAAGTGGGTCAATGAGAACAGGAGAATTCTGGGAAGGAGGAAGCCCATTCCTCCCCAGTCCTGTCTAGACACAGAAAAAGGAAGATGTGACCTGCACCAACTGAAAAAGGTACCGAGCCATGTGGCTAACATATATAGAATAATGGGCTAATATAAGTTATAGGAGTTAATAAGAAGCCTGAGATAATGGGCCATTCAGTTTATAACTAATGTAGATTCTCTCTCTGTGATTTCTTTGGGGCTAAACAGCTGTGGGACCTCGTGGGAGGACAGAAACCAGGCAGGACAGAAAACCTCCATCAATATAAATCACCAACTTTTTAGAAAATGTGTAGAAAAAGTTTATACATAAAACTTCAGTTAATCACTCAGACCCAAGAGCAGAATAACATTTGCATCCCATTCTCTCAACTTGCTATGTGCCTCCTGACAGCAGTAACTGCTGTGTTGTTGGTACTAGGTGCCATCTTTCCGAATTATCAGCTTTGAACTTCCTATACATCACATCATAGATTATGCATTTTCCCTGATTTTGGTTCCTTTCCATTGATAATATACATTTCTGAAATTTGGTTGTGCTGCATGAAGCAGGTGCTTCTGTCTTGGCTGCAAAGTATTCCTTTGTGATGCCGTAATTGATTATTGATTTACTCCCTCTCTTGTGTTTGCACTGTTTCTTTCCAACTTTGGGCCACCATCAACTTTTTGGTGTGTGTGTGTGTGTGCATGGTGTGTGCATGTGTGTATGTGTTTGTGTGTGCACATATGTGTGCATTTGTGCTTGTGTGTACGTGTGAGTGCATTTGTGCTTGTGTGTACATGTGTGCGTTTTTGTGTCTGTGTGTGCATGCTTGTGTGTGCATGTGTGTGTGGTGTGTATTATATACCTAGGAACAGAGTTGCTGGCCCATAGGGTAGTCATGAGTTCAGCTTTAATAGATACAACAAAATGCACACCCTGTTTTTACATTGCCCAGGCTCTGCTTCCACACACTTGTGTCATTTTCTACACTTCCTTTCTAGATGCCTGCCAGCTTTAGACATCTTTCTGTTCTTTTATTCTTTTTCTTTTTTTAAAATACTTTTTCTTTTAACTTACATGCTTCCATGTGAATCTATGGGAAAGAATATGCATATGAACACAGGTGCCCACAGCAGCCGTGAGAAGTCATCAGATGCTCTGGAGCTGGAATTGCCTGAGATCAGCACTGGGAACTGAACTCAGATTCTCTGCAAGAGCAGGCTCTCAAGTGCTGAGTCATCTCTCCAACCCCTCAGGTACCTTCAGGCTCAGAGCTTTGCTTAATTAGCTGATTTAAGTGGCCATCTGAGGGCAGCAGCCCCAAGTACTTCTCTTCTCTTGTCTTGGTAGAGCTGGGGCACGCCTTTTACATTCCCATAGCCTGTCCAGTATGGCGTTTGCTATGACTGCAAGAGAAAAGAAATACCAGCATCTTCTGAGATGCCTCACAAGCAGACTTCTTTGTCCTGGGTCAGAGCTAGGAGTGAATCTAGAGAGGAGTGGTTGTGGTGTGGAAGATCCTACCACACTCCAGCTATACCCTTCCCTAAACTGTAAATCTAGTTTCGTGGGATGCGATGGGAGCCTTGATCAAGGAAATGATTGAAGGCTTGAAATAAATGGAACTCAATATTAATCAAAAATATTCTGCTTTAATAGCTGGAAGGACAACAAAAGATGGCCTAGGACTAAGATCACATGAAAGGTCCTACAACCCAGTAACAAGAAAGACCCACAGAGCAGACTTAAAACCTTTACTGGAAAAATTAGAACGGTTGTGTTTATACTGAAGTCACTGAGACTGCTCAGTCAAGTTGGTTACATAATCTGGCATGATGATTGATATTATTCTCAATAGGGCAGAGCTCATGTCAGTTGTGCCCAGCATAGGGCCTGAGACACAGTACACACATGCTGGCTTAGAGTTTTCATCGTACAGTATGAATGATTGGTTACTACAGTTTTGTACCCCACTGGGAAAAAGTTGCATAGTCCTAATAAACTTTCCGAATCAATCCTTTGCCAAAGCATATTATTATCTTATTCAATTTGTAACATATTTTGAACAAAATCTGGTTTTCCATGCTTAAGAAGTAACTGAAGTAAAATTACAGTGGTTCCACTTTCATCTATCTCAGAGATTGGTGTCAGCTCATTCATGGCATTTGGAAGGTGCGGAAAGCACAAATGATGTGCTTAGTGTGTTAAACATTTTATTATACATGCTGAGAGCTTCTTTCCAAATTGATTCACTTTGTAATTAGGAGCCAACTAAGTAGTTAAGAAATGATCATTAGGCCTTTCTATCAGCCAAAAATATGCTGAGGCACTCTCTACCTGGAAGCCCACTTAACAGACAGCCTGAGAGTCACGTGGGCAGTCCCTCTCCATCCTCTCTTCCATTAGGGATTCCTCAGTCTCATCCCCAGCCCTATAGCAGACCACCTGCAGGGACCTGTCCTACCCCCCACCCTATCCGTGTCCCCCCTCATCCCCCCTCCCACATATACTCCCTAGGGAGTCTGCAAATCCTCTGAGCAGACCCAGCTCTCCTTCCCACGGACACTCTCCATTCACTCCCTTTCTAGCCCATTCCCATTCCTTCCTATCACTCCCAAATACCTAGAAAAACTGTCCTACCTGGGGGTCCCCAGTGGCCACACCTGCTGGGAAATCAGAAGCACTCCCCCACCAGGCAACTCAAAGCCACCACACTCTCCTAAGATCCAGAGAGCATAGCAGAAACCAAAAAACTGAGTACTCATTCAGCAAAACAAACGAGCAAATATCAACACCTAGAATTACAATCATGCCAAACCCAGATGCCTAGACACCAGCATAAAAGAAAACCACAGCCAGGACAATGTGTCTCCACCAGAGCTCAGCAACCCTACTCCAGCAGGCCCTGAGAAATGCAATCTAGCTGAAGCATAAGTCAAGGGCTTCAAAATAGTCATTATGAATATGTTCAAGGACCTTATATAGGATACGAATAAATCCACTAATGAATACTATAAAACGCAAACAAACAGTAGAATGAAATGAGAAAAACTGTTCAAGACATGAAAGTGAAAATGGTATCGGTAAAGAAAACCCAAACTAAGTAATGAAAAATTTAGAAATTGAACAAAAACTTTAGAGGTAAAACCTCACCAACAGAGCACAAGAGACAAGATAGCTGAAATGGATAGCCCAGTCAAAGAAAATCTTCAATCTAAAAAAAAAAAATCCAGACAAAAAACATCCAAGAAATCAGAACAGCATGAAAACCCCAAATGTATGAACAGAAGGAATCGAGGAAAGAGAAGAAACCCAGGTCAAAGGCACAGAAAATATTTCTAACAAAATCACAGAAGATTTCCTTACTCTAAAAAAAGAGCTGCCTGTCAAGGTACAAGAAGAATACAGAACGCCAAATAGACTGGACCAGAAAAGAATTTCCCCAATGACACATAATAATGAAAACACAAAATATACAGAATAAAGGAAGAATACTGAAAAGCTGCAAGGGAAAAAGATCAAGTAGCATATGACAGCAGGACTGTCAGAATAACGTGACTTCTCAGTGGAGACTCTAAACCTAGAAGGGCCTGGACAGATGTTCTATGAACTCTAAGAGACCACAGATGCCAACCCAAACTACTATACCCAGTAAAAACTTTCAATGCCAATAAATGGAGAAAGAAAAACATTCCACAATAAAAACAAATTTAAGCAGTAGACCTGCAAGTGACTTCTGTAGACCTACAAGTCTATGTCTGCAGAGAGCGCTTGAAGGAAAACTTCAGTTTCAAGAAGTTAACCACAACCAAGAAAACGTAAGGAATGAATAATAGCAGATCAGCAAATCAAAAGAGGGCGGGGGAAAAACAGCATAAGAACAACACTGCTCACAATAATTCTCAGTATCACTGGTTCTGGCTTCTCAGTAAAAGGACACAGACTAACAGATGGAGACAAAAACAGGGTGCATCTTTTTGCTGCATCTAAAAAACACACCTTAACATCAAGGATAGCCGCCATCTCAGGGTAAAAGGATGTGAAGAGGGATTTCAAGTCAATAGATCCAAGAATCAAGCTGATATAGCCATTTTTATTTGTTTGTTTGATTGGTTGGTTGGTTTTTCCAGACAGTATCCATTTTAATACGTTATGAAATAGACTTCAAACCAAAACTAATCAGAAGAGATAAGGAAGGACACTCTTAGGTCTCAAACTCAGGACAAGTCTCACACTGGTACCTGTGCCCCCCCCAGTACTCCTCATCCTCCCTCCTCCCTTAACTAAACTTCTTCCTGGGGTTGGGCTTCTGTTTCCCTTGCCCCAGCCTGACCGCTATATAACTCTGCCATTTTGGCTATGCCAGTCTCTTGGCCTCTTAGTCCAGGTAACTCTCTTGGTCAGTGGTTTCTCTCTTGCGGTCCCTCCCCCCTCTCCTCTCATGACCCCGTTTCGTCTGCCATCCATGTTCAACCTGGACACTTCCCTCAGCCTACTGTCTCGGTTATGTCTACAATAAAAATCATCTCCATGCTTTAGGAGTAGCAATGTCTATCTCCTTTTATTTTTTCATCCAAATACTACATACTCATCAAATGAAAAATACACCAAGAGGATATTGCGATTCTAAACATTTATGCACCAAATACAAAAACGTTCATAAAAGAAACTCTACTGTAGCCCAAATCATATACTGACCTCACACAGTGATAGTGGGTGACTTCAGTACCCTACTCTTGCCAATAGAGAGGTCATCAAGACAAGAACTAAACAGAAATGCCCAAGATAAACAACATCATAAACAAAATGAACCTAGTTAATATTTACAGAATATTTCTCTCAAAGTTGACCTCATGGAACTTTCTCCAAAGTTGGCCACATGCTTGGACAAGCAAGTCTCAAGAGATATATATGAAAACTGAAATAACACCCTGCATCCTATCTGGCCATCATGGATTAAAGCTGAATATCAACAAAAGAAACAGCAGAAAGCTTACAAACTCATGGAAACCGAATCACTCACAACTGAAAGAAAACTGACCAAGACAGAAATTAAGAAAAAAAATTAAAACCTTTTTAGAATTGAATGAAAATTAAAACACAACATACCCAAACCTACAGGACATGCTGAAGGCAGTTCTAAAGGGCAAGTTCACAGCACTAGTACCTACATAAAATAATTGGAGCACTCTCAGATTAGTAACATAACGGCACACCTGGAAGCTCTGGAACAAAAGGAAGAAATAATGCCCAAAAGGAGTAGATAAAACACTCAAGGCCAAGATCAATAAACTAGATAAAAGCAAACAAAATATAAGCATAAATATAAAAATTAAACAAACCAATACAAAGAATCATTGTAACAAAGATTTGATTCTTTGAGAAAATCATTCAGATTGATAAACCCTTAGCCAAGTTAGCTAAAAAATGGAGAAAGAAGATTCACATTAATAAAATTAGAGATGAAAAGGGTGGTAACAAACACTGAGGAAATCCAGAGTCATAAGAACATACTTTAAAAACCTGAATTCTACCAAATTAGAAAACTAAAACAAATGGATATATTTCTTGATATAGACCACCTACCAAAGTTAGATCAAGATCAGGTGATTTAAGCAAACCTATAACATATCCCCTAGTGAAATTAAAGCAGTAATTACAGGTATCCTGACATAGTTTGAATGATATTAGCTCCCATAGTCTCACAGGGAGTAGCACTATTAGGAGGTGTGGCCTTGTTGGAGGAAGTATGTCATTGTAGGGGGTGGGCTTTGAGGTCTCATATGTGTGCAAGGTACTGCTCAGTGTGTCAGTCTACTTCCTGTTGCCTTCTGGTCAAGATGTAGTCAGCACCATGTCTGCCTGCATGCTGCCATGTTCACCACCATGATGATAATAGACTGAACTTCTGAACCATAAGCTGCCACTACAATTAAATGCTTTCCTTTATAAGAGTGGCTGTAGTCACGGTGTCTCTTCTTAGGAGTAGAAACCCTAAGACATCTCTTAACTGAAAAAAAGTCCAGGGCCAGATGGTTTTAGTGCAGAATTCTACCAGACTTTCAAAGAAAAATTAATGTCAGTATTTCTCAAATTATTCAGCAAAACAGAAACAGAAGGAACATTGCAGGTTTTTTTTTTTTGAGGCTGAAATAAAGANNTTTTTTGAGGCTGAAATAAAGACCTACAAGGAAAGAAAATTACAGACCAATTTCCCTGATGATCAATGAACGTAAATGCAAAAATTCTTAATAAAGTACTTGCAAACCAAATCTGAGAACATATTAAAAACGTCATCCACCATGATCATGTTTCTGATCTGAGAGATGCAGGAATGGTTCAACATACATAAATCAGTAAATTTAATCTCAACTTTTAAATTCAAATTCAACTCCAAATGAATAAAAGACCTCAACATATTCAGAAACCCTGAATATGACAGTAGAGAAAGTAGGAAATAGTCTTGAATTCATTGGTACAGGAAAAGACTTCCTGAGCAACTCACTGACAGTGTAGGCATTGTCTTAGGGTTTCTATTGTGGTGAAGAGACAGCATGACAAACTTTATAAAGGGAAGCATTTAATGGGGTAGCTTATAGTTTCAGAGGTTTAGTCCATTATCATTATGGTGGGAAATGGCAGCATGTAGGCAGACATGATGTTGGTGAGGTAGCTGAGAATTCTACATCTTTTTTTCATTTTCTATATTATTATTAAAAAATTTCCACCTCCACCCCTCCTCCCATTTTCCTCACCCTCCCCCCATTACCCCTCCCCTTCCCTTTCCAGTCCAAAGAGCAGTCAGGGTTCCCTGCTCTTTGGGAAGTCCTCCCCCCTCCACCGAGGTCTAGAAAGGTGAGCATCCAAACAGACTAGG
>LOEQ01021966.1:10370-20770 GCA_001685075.1 Bramus lutescens
CTCCGAAAACTGAGAAGCTTTTGTAAAGCAAAGGACACTGTCATTAAGACAAAATGGCAACCTACTGATTGGTAGAAGATCTTCACCAACTCCACATCAGACAAAGATGTGATCTCCAAAGTACATACAGAACTCTAGAAACCAGACTTTAAAATGCTAATAACCCAATCAAAAAAATGGGGCTCTGATTTGAACAGAGAATTCTCAACAGAAGTTCGAATGGCTAAAAGACACTTAAGGTCATGCTCAAACTCCTTAACAATTAGGGAAATGAAAATCAAAATAACTTTGAGATACCACCTTACACCTTTCAGAATGGCTAAAATCAAAAACACCAATGTTAGCCTATGCTGGAGAGAATGTACAGTTTCAGATTTTTTTCATGCTTTCATGAAAACTTCAGAAGCTTAGTAAAGGCAGATTCAGACAGAGGGGAAAAACGAAAATAACAAAAGCAACATCAGCAACAAAAGAAAACTCAAAACAAAACAAAGAGTAGAAAACAAAGACCTCTAAACAGATCCAATATATTTAAACAGGTTTAGGTGCTGAATCCAAAAATGCACATATACACACAAAAATAAAATAAAATAAAATAAAAATGAAAAAGAAGGAAGAAAAGAGAGGGTATAGACAGTAAAAAAATTAAATGGTTAAAAAATGATAGAATAAAGACTTTAAATTGAAAAATAAAGTAATGGAAAGCGAATGATGCATGTTAACATGGGACATGCACAGGTGTCTGGATCCTGTATAGTGTTTTGTTGACTCTGATTTTTTAAATGCTAATAAACAAAAATAGGAGCTTCTGAGAGTCATTGGTTATGAAATTAGCTAAATTGAACCAACCTATATATTTTAAGAATGCCTTGATTTTATAATGGAAGTCAAAAAGTATATTTCATTTGGAGATATATTCTGTCTTTATTTCCACAGGAAATAAATTATGGTTCTCTTCAAAAATTAATAAAGATCAGGTATGATCAAGGGAGACCTCCTGAGGATCATGGCTGCAAACATGAGGGTTAAAAAAGCGAGAAAGACTACAGCATAGGTATCATATATGTTGATCCTTCTCTTAGAGGAACAGCTAGTTCTGAGATGGGATGAGCCATGAAAAGTCTTGTTGGCTAATGAGGTGTTTATTTGCATTATGTTTCTTTATATTAAAATATTTACCCCTAATATAGTAAAGACTTTGCCATACTATGAAAATTTTAGAAATATTTGAGAGGTTTCCCTATCTAAGTGCCAAGTGTATTCCTATTTACATGGGTCTTTCTATGAAGTTAATCTAATGTTAATCTCAAAAGGAAAGATGAACTTATTGATTGCAAGTCATTCAGGAGAAATGGAAGTTAATAATAACTCCATCATATAATATTTTAATATTTACAAATGAGGCATAAAGAAATCACATTGGTGAAAAAAATACAACCTATGAACTGGGTTTAGCAATGGATATCTGTTTGGAGTCTAACAACTAAACTGACTCAGGCATGGAGATCATGATGCAATTTTTCTAAAGACGATCATGACAATTTACTTATTAATACATTGGTAAAATATATTTTTCTTCTAGACTGAAATTTCCCTTTTTATTAGCACTTTCTTTATTGTTTTTATTGTGTCATACATTTTTTGTCGGCTCTCCTCACTTCCTCTCCTCTCCTCTTCTCCCCTTCCCATGACCTACATACTCCCAGTTTTCTCAGGAGAGCTTGTCTTTTTCTCCTTCCTATGAAGTTCCATATATGTCTCTTTTGGGTCCTCTATTATTTAAGTTCTCTGGGGTTGTGGACTGTAGGCTGGTTTTTCATTGCTTGATGTCTAAAAGTTACTTATGAAGGAAAACATAATATTTGTCTTTCTGAGTCTGGGTTACTTCACTCAAATTTGCCTGCAAATTTCAAGATGTCATTGCTTTTTTATCGCTGTGTAGTATTCCATTGTGTAAATGTCCCACATTTTCTTTATCCATTATTCAATTGAAAGGCATCTAGGTTGTTTTAAGGTTGTCACTATTATGAATAATGCTGCTAAGAACATAGTTCAACACATGTCCTTATGGTAAGATTAAGTATCCTTTGGGTATATATTCAAAAGTGGTATTGCTGGGTTTTGAGGTAGATTGTTTTCTAATTTTCTGAGAAATAACAACACTGATTTCAAAAGTGGATATAGAAGTTTGCACTTCTACAAGCAATGTAGAAGTGTTTCCATTATCCCACATCTTCTCCAGCATGAGCTGTCGTCAGTATTTTTGATCTTTGGCATTCTGAAAGTTGTAAGATCAAATCTCAGAGTTGTTTTAATTTGCATTTCTCTGATAACTAAGTAGTATGTTGGGCATTTCCTTAAGTGTCTTTCAGCCATTTGAGATTTGTCTGTTGTGAGCTCTCTGTTTAGGACAGTACCCCACATTTTCTTGGTTTGCATGATCTTTTGATGTCAAATTTCTTGAGTTCTTTGAATATTTTGGATATCAGACCTCTGTCTGATGTGTGGTTGGTGAAAATCTTTTCCCAATCTGTAGGCTACCATTATATCTTGTTGACTGAGTCCTTTGTTTTAGAGATGCTTCTTAGTTTCAGGATTTCCCATGATGTGGGCTGTTCGTCTGTATATGTGTTGCTTTATTGGTAGATGAATAAAGCTCCTTTGGCCTATGGCAAGTCTAATTATAGCCCAGCTTTAAAAAAGTAGAGAGAGAGAATAGAGTCAAAGAGATGCCATGTATCTGCCCCCCCAAAAAAAAGACACACCAAAACCTTGAAAACATTACCAGCAGGCCAAAGCCTTATAGAAATATACAGATTATAACACTGGGTTAATTGAAGATGTAAGAGTTAGTTAATAAGAAGCCTGAGCTAATAGGCCAAAGTGGCTTTATTCATTTATCAATAAAAGCAACAAATGTAAAAGGACATCCCACATCAGTCCCATTTACTAATTGCTGATCTCAGGATCTGTGCTCTTGGGGTAATATTTAAGAAGTGGTCTCTGATGCCAATGCATTCAATATTACTTCCCACTTTCTCTTCTATGAGGTTCAGTGTAGTAGGTTTCTTGCTGAGGTATTTGATCCATTTGAACTTGAGTTTTGTGTATTGAGATAGATATGCATGTATTTGCATTCTTTTACATGTTGATATCAGGTTATACCAGCACCATTTGTTGAGTATGCTTTCTTTTTTTCCATTTTCTATTTTTAGTTTCCATATCAAATATAAGGTGTTTGTAAGTGTATGATGGTTATCCAGGTCTTTGATTCAATTCCATTGGTACTCTTGTTTGTGCTAATATTAAAAACAAGTTTAGCCTGAAATTTCCAGTACCAAAATTATGTAATATGTAAGGAAAATTCATTTTATTTTTATCTTGCTTTTACCTTTAAATATATTGAATATACTTAAATATATTCAATATATTCTTTGAATTAGTAAAGCAGCAAGTATTATATCAGTTGTATTTCTGGTTAGCATGTGTTTTACTTTGCCTCCTTTACTCATTTGAATTTTTACTGTATGACACACTGTGATCCTCTGTCTTTGTGGTGTGATTATATAGCTCTTGCTCACTTTTACTTTCAGTGAGCTGAAGAAATATACATTTCTCCATATCTCTCAAGAAGTAAAGCTTAAAATTCCAAACACTAGAAATAAATATAAAATTATTAACAAATAACAGATGGTGAAATATAAAACCTAAGACTTGAATAACCTCATAGCGACACACTGTAAATTATTTTTTTTCTGTTTCATGTTTCACACAATGTGGCTGAAGAAGGCAGCAAGACAGATGATCATATCCTTTGCACTCTACTAATATTAGCATCTCAGAAAACTTTTTTCTATAAAGAGGAACAAGAAATATTTAAAAATATTTAAAGACTAGTATTTCTTTCCCAACCCACTGCCGTATAAAATTATGTGCCCCAGCCTCAGTAATCAAGGCAAATATTCTAAATTTCTATATCATTAATGTTAGAAAGGTATTATCCAGGCCTGCCATGTTGCTGAGAGTGCTAACGCAGAGTTATTTGTTCTAATTCCTCCCCATGCCTCAGTTGAAATCTCTTAAGGTAACCAAAATACAACCTTTATTGACAGAGAGATGTGCTTCACTTGGGCTTCTCATATATGGCATAGAAGGGACCTAGTGAAGGGTCAGGATTCTCCAATTACAAGGAAGCAAGAAGAACTGTTTCATTTCAGGATCAGAAAAATTCATTTGGGTGTGGAAACTCCTCTTTCTGCTCTTTAGTGAAGATGCCCTCCTTTTCAGAGTTTGTATTAATCGTGGCTTTCTAGAAGAACAGAACTGATGAATGAAAATATAGAGAATTTATTGAAATGGCTTGCAGGTTGTGTTCCAGCTAGTCTACAATGGCTGTCTCCCAATTGAACGTTCAATAACCCACTAGTTTTTCAGTCCACAAGGCTGGGTTCTTAGCAAGTCATCGGTCTATGTCAGAATCCTCAGGAACTAGACCCTCTATCAGTGAAGCAAGAGTGAATGCAACCATTCAAAAAAANAAAAAACACAATCTTATTTCCTTGTCCTTTATATAGGGTATCACAAAGTGTGGCTCAAGATTAGCGTGTGTTATCTGATCTCAAATGATCTGGATTTTAGAGAAGTCTTCTCACATCAAATGATCTGCTTTTCTTCCTACATCAAATTATACAGTTAAGTAAGTAAATCTAGCACAAGTGTGTCCAGCAGCTTGGGTTTTTTAGTTAATTCCAGATGCAGTCAATTTGACAACCAAGAATAGCCATGAGAGGATGCTAATAAAGACTGAGTGAAGAATATAGATTCCTATCAACATCTGATACAAAGTAGGGAATTGCCAGAGTTCTCCTTTTTTCCCCTTACGAAATATCATAGCAAAGAAAGGTAAAAAATTATGAGTTTTATTACATATAAATATCAAGTGTCAGCAAGAGGTATCTTGTATAGATCTTTCACTGAGTAAAAAATTTCCATAGTTATTGATACTGACATGAGAGAGATTTTGGTTTTATTTAATTGTTTTAAAGGTAGCAACACACAGCTACAGGTATGATTTAAAAAGAGAAAACACAAAACCATGCTAAGTAGAAATACATGTTAGGGCTAGAATTTCTACAGAAGAACCCAAATAGGAAGTTTTAAAGTGAATAGTCCATTCAGTGAAAACAACATTTTCTGGCTTAGAAACTAGAAGCTGGAATCAGTGGGTTAGAAAATTGAATCATACAATCTATGTACTTTAAACAACACATTAAGGATAGACAATAACCAAAATGATAATTCAAGGATGCATGAGATGATGATAAACGTATAACATTATACAGTTTTGTTTTGTGAAAATCCCTCTACAGGGAAGAAAACACTATTTCAGCGTGGGAAAGATACTGTATTCCACATTGTCTTGAGAAGACCCATGGTTATCTGCCAAATACAATGAACTCACAAACCAAAAGTAAATTAAATTTGAATTTGTACAATTAAAAAGTGATCAAAAGACTGGAGGGCACTTTTAACCACAGATACCTTTCTTGCATTGCTCTTAAAAAATAGTGACACCTTGTGTGGTAGGCATGTCTTTGTTCTCAACAATGGGAAGGCAAAGGCTGACACATCTCTACGAGCAGTTCATCCTGAGGTACACACACACACACAAAAAAAAACCCTAATCTCACAAAAGTAACATCTCTAGACTCTTAACAAGAATGTGGGGAAATGACATATTTGTACATTATAAGAATGTGATATGACAGGATTATCTGTAAAGGAATTAGTTTATTTCTTCAAAACAAATAAACCAACATACCAACAAAATAAACAAACATGAAAACTGCAACTATCTAGAACCAGAATCTTATAATCCTGGAGTTTTATAGCAGACACTTCTATACTCCCGACACTAGGGTAATCAATGAAGAATATTGAGTTTGAGGCAAACACTGGTTATATATATTTGATTCAATGAATAAATCAGATTTCATGCAAAAATTATTAATATTTTTTCTAACTAAAGACATTCTTGAAGTAACTTAGATGAAATGATCTTGTCCTTCATCAGGTAAATGCTTAATCAGATTATGATCTACCTGGAAAATTAAATTCAGTTCATTAATAAATTCCTTAAAATAATCTTTGTGTAAACAAATTATAACTATGAATAATAATTTGAAATTGTGGTAGTTTAAGTGAAAGAGTGGAGTGCAAGAAGGCAAGATCAGAGACACCTGTGTTGACGGGCATGCTCTGCTTTTGATCATAGCAAAGCTAACATAACATTTTAATACTCTGATGATTCTATAAGATATTATTACCGAAGCAAATTTCTAAAACTCAAAGATATCTCAGAACTGTTATAAATTAATAATAATCCCAATATAGTGTTTACAAAAAGGGCTGGTGACACTGAGATGGCTTGTTGGGTAAAGGTGCTTGTCATATAAATTTGGGAATAAGTTTTGATCCTGGAACCAATGTAAAAGTAGAAAGAAAAAATTCTTTAAAAAATTGTCTTCTGATATCCAAACATGTGCTATTGCACAAAGACACACACAAATAAGTATGTACAAAACAGTAATAACAAGGAAACAATAAGTTTGAAAGGGAAGAAAAAAGAGACATGTAAAACACAAAGACTATTTTGCAAATTTTAAATGCAATATATTTTTACCTTTCTTCATAAAATGTTCAATAGTTTTCTTTTTGTACTTTAAAAACAATAGAAATGCCTTTTGTGTTACTTATTTGACCACCATCCATCAAATATAGAATACTGTGTTCAATCTGTAGCTTTCCATTAATACCACTGTACTTTTAATATTTGAACCCAAGTACTCTAAACCTAAGTCTGAAATTCTTAACTATAATAATTACTGTTTTTCCTTAATTATAATTCCTAATTTGACAAACTTCCATAATGCAAATATATATTGCAGCAATAACCACAAAATAGCCTCCTGGTGAGTTTAAAATTTCCCCAAATCATTAATAAGTTAAAATAAATAACACTATGGAGTTAGATGTCAAAGTACTTTTACATCTCTAATGTGTTGTTAACTAAAAAGCTTTACTTACATATGATGCTTCAAATCATGGTATCTGAATTTTTCTTAGGTGTGAACAATCATTACTCTCTGTGGTAGTGTAAATGAGATATTTTCCCATGCATCTTGCCATTTAAAGACGCCGTTTCAGGAGGCTTTGGAGGTATAGTCTTTTAGTTTTAAATCACTTGGGCAGGTTAAAGCCTTGTGGTATCAAAAGATATGCACTAGTTCGGTTAGATATGTCAGTTTCTTGCTTGTGATGTAAGCAGCACACTTTCAACTGGCTACTCCTGCTACCACAGTTAACTTCATGATGGGGATGAATTCTGACACTCTGGAATTCAAAGTAAACCCTCCTGCTATAAATCCCCTTTTTTGTGGTGTTTTATCACAGTAATAGAAAAGTGACGATTACATTACAATTGAACTAAGTCAATAATTTAAAGACTAAAGAAATATCTGATACAGAATGATCAATCAGTATAAGTTATTATTTTCTTATTATCATCAATTACATCATAGCTATATGACTCTTGATCACATGCCTAGCGTTTCTTTATACCGGATCTCAAGGAAATTGTCTTCTGTTTAATGGCTATGTAAATCATTAATAAAAATTCTGTTGCTCAGCTGGGCAGTGGTGGTGCATGCCTTTAATCCCAGCACTTGGGAGACAAAGGCAGCAGATCTCTCTGAGTTCGAGGCCAGCCTGGTCTACAAGAGCTAGTTCCATGACAGGCTTGAAAGCTACAGAGAAACCCTATCTTGAAAACAAACAAACAAACAAAATTCTGCTGCTCATATTTTTTTTCTGTACTGCCAAAATATGTGAAGGCAAAACTATTGCATTTCTCACGCCATTAAAGAGGAGTTAATATTAGAATTAAGATAATAATTATATTAGAATTAAGATAAGGTTGTTCTTTTTTGATTCTTTTTTTTATTCATTTTACATACTTTCCATTCCCTTCTCCCTCTATCCACCGCCTCTCTCAAACCCATCCTCAATCCACTCCTCATAAAGGGTAAGGAACCTATGGGGAGTAACAAATCCTGGCAAGTTCAAGCAGGAACAAGACACACCCCATCCCCTCCTGCTCCGTCAAAGCTGATCAAGACTTCCCACCACAATTAATGGGCTCCAAAAGCCAGCTCATGCACATAGATCCTGGTCCCATCGCCAGGGATCCCAAAAAATGTCCAGGTACGTGGAATTTAATCAGCTTAGGTCACCCAACACACTACATTATCTGTTGAATAAAAAGAATGTGGCCAAGAAGCACTCAATATTTCTGATCTTGACTTAACCAAAGACAAATTCTTCTCTTACTCATTGCTTAGCTTACTGAATTTAAATATTTGACACAATTATTTTTTATATATCTCCTTGAAATGTAGGTTTTGAAAATATTTCTTAGAGGTTTTTTATTATTATTTTAAAGCCAAGAATGATTCTCTAAAGCTTTAATTCTATGAATTCTTTTCCTCAGATAGAAATAAGGCCTGGTCTCTTAATTGGTATAGAAAGACACTTATGCATCATTTAGTTATTTTATTTTTATTGGAAAAGATGTGAAGCAGGTTAACTTTTTGGAGAAAAAGAATGTAAGATTTCTTTCTAGCTCATGGTTCTGTAAAGGAAGAGTCCCCATCAGTAGGTGAAGAACTTAAAGATCTACCAGCTTGCATTAAGTTGTGATAACACCAGGTGTACCTTTGAGATCACTTTCTGCCCCTCAAGTGGTCTTAATCAGTCCCTAGCATTTTGACTGGCAAACCCTTAGTCACATTAAATTCTTGAACTTTGATGCCATGAATTTAACTCTTTAAAATTCAAGCTTTTGTGTAGTGTTACTTAATGGTCATGATGATAGGATTGACAAATTTACAGTAGTCAATTTACAGCAGAAATTTCACTTTCGTAGGGAGCTATTTAGCACATGCAGGTGTCAGATTCACATAAAATAAAGTTGACACGTGTTTCTCACACTTCCTCCTGACTTGTGTGTGAATTGTGCTCTATATGTCGATTAGCACCAACCTTCCTTCCAATATTTTCCATAACTTATTCATTATTCCATTGAAGACATCTAAACTAAACCATGTTTTCCTGGAGTTATAGCCAGAAGTTTAGCTGTATTTTTTTCTCATAATCAGAAATATGCTGTAGGAAGACCTTCAGCTTGTAAGTACCCTCCTACTGGGGTGTGGCCTCTTATACTATATACGCAGGTGAAAAATCCGGGTTGGTCCCTTTTCTCCTTCCCCTTGCTGCTTTCCACAGGCTGCTCTTTTTGGTTCACGTGATTCAACCAGACAAACAGAAATTTCTGATTTGTGAGTTTACTCCTAAATAAATATCTATTTCTCAATTCTGAGCTAGTGTGAGATTTCTTTTAAGAGTCCATTCACTGCATCAGAAATCTTGTTGGAATTCTTATTGTCTTGAAAACTTTGGTTCTTTTTTTTGTTTGTTTGTTTGTTTGTTTGACTCTGTAATCAAGCAGTAGTAAGACTTCTTTCTAAAATTCTATTGCTCAGTGAATACACAACCCACAGCAATGGATTCCCAGAATAGCACATCTATCACAATGATCTCTCAATCTTTATTAAATCTTTTTTCTAAGAATCTTAGATAGCTGCCTTTTTCATCAAAAGCACTTCATCAATACTGCAGATCAACACATGTCTTATGAGACATCTCAGTTTTCAGCACTAATGTAATTAAGCTGAGGAGACATTCCACTGAGGTAAGACTTACCAAAGTTCATTAAATGGATTGCATACTTAACAATTTCTGAGCAAAGTAGCCTTTAATATTTTCTCATCAAACAATGAAAATATTTTTGCTCCAACACCCATACTGCTTATTTCCCAATAAATTCTGTTTTATACAAAGAACTACAATTCAAATATTTTAAGTGTTTTAAAAATCACTCATTGTTAATGTCAGAGAATTCTTCATACTGTTTCTAGAGTGCTTTTACCAGTTTGCAATCCTACCATCATTGAAGGAGAGTTTCCCTTCCCCCAGTACTTATCAGAATTTATTTTTTTTCGTTTTATCTTTGTCTCTGGGGTAAAATGAAATCTCAAAATTGTTTTTATTAAGATTTTCACTATTTCTAAGCTTTTATTTTAACTTTTTAATATATATTCCTTAGTCATTGCTTTTGTTTTTGTTTTGTTTTCTTTTTCTGTTGAGACTTCTATGCTCACATCTAGGGTCCATTTGTTTTCTTGGCTCTTTTTCTATTGAGTCTTAAATATTCTGTATATCAAATGACCTAGTAGATGTTTAGATAGCAAATATTCTTGGTATGAGGGCATTTATTTTTATTA
>LOEQ01022182.1:0-10197 GCA_001685075.1 Bramus lutescens
CAAATGCCTTCCCATCTTCCTTCGAATGTACCAAAATGACTTTCCTTAAAATAAGATCTATAGTACAAAAATGGACACTGCCTATCTATTTTTTTGAGTTCCAGCCCTAGAAGTCTCAATTTCAAGTAGAGATCAAATCTTAATTGAAATAATGCCTTCCTTCATTTTCAGCATGGGATTTTCTCCTCAGAGGTAAAGTGGACACCATATCAATACAAACTGTCTTGGAAAACCTTAGGCAAATCAGTGAGGTCATTTCTGAATAAGGGTGTTCACTACAGACAAGGGGATCAAGATCAGGTCACAGCCAGTTGGTGGGCACCTAAGAAAAGAACTTGCATCTTAATCTCAATCGTCAAACAAATTCATCTGAATAGATTGTGGCTCAGAAATAATGATTTTAATTACAGTGCCGGCCAATTCCGGGAGCACCAGATCTGAAAGGTGGGCAGACTTGGTTTGGCTACAGGCAGACATTTTACCTGAGGACAAATCCAATACAATGAAGTATCTTGCTCTCTGCTTTTCTCCTTGTGGAACATAAGACAACTACACAGACAAGGAAAACATGACTGAAATCCATTACACAGTGCATCTGACATATTTTGTATACTCTTTTGCTTGGTGGCTTGTGGCAACTGTATTGTCTTATTTTAATACTTTATTGGTGAAATGATATTTCACTGGTCAGTATCTAGATTCCATGGCTGTGATTCTTGTGTGAATATTGTCAGGAGAAAGAAGACAATAAGATAATCAACTGTTTGGCTTTGATTAGTTTAATCAATACAATGTCAACTTGCATTCATTAAGAGATTAACAGTATTAAGTAATGGTGCGAAAAAAATGAACGTTTAGTTTTTACAGCCCTTCAAGATGAAAGTCTTACATCATTGAGAAATAAAAGTTTCACTCAAATGACTTAGTAATTGGTACCAGCAGAAGCTAAACCAAATTCTAATCTGTACTCAACACGTCTACATAATAGTTATTTTCAGTTAATGAAGACTCTGGATAGCATTTTGTTTCTTATAACTGTAATACATAGAATTACTGCTTTTCTATTAATAGAAAAAGACTGAATTAAATGGATAGAATAGCATTACAGTAATAAAAGTGCATTGCAATAGTTAATCTTGATTGTCAACTATTGAACTATTTAGTCAACAGAAAATAATGTAAAACACATGTTTGAGAGTGTCCATAAGAGCCTCAGAAATATAGTTGATATACAATGCAGCAACCAAGTGAGGAGCTCCTCTCCTTCCATGGCCATTTTGACTGACAGTGTGAAATATGTTGGTCCCCAGAATAGAGTAAAAGTGTGAGGAGGAAGCCTGTTCATTGGAGCTTGGTATTTCCTGTGCATGTCCATCTGTTAAAGCCGTCACCACCTGAGGGTACCGCAGGACACTTTCTTCTGTCTTACTGTTAGGTTGTTTATGTGTATTGAAATTTGCGCAGGGACATATACCTTACGGGTGCGTGAATCCAGAAAACAGCCTCTGATGTTATTCCAAAGGAGTCGTTCAAGCCAGGTGGAGCCCTAGTACTGGGAACTGGAAGTAGACAGGGATTACCACTCCTAAGGAAGAGTCCATTTGTAATTGATGTACACTAGCAAGTGAAAAAGCATATTCTCTAGTGCATGGCAGTGGGTATATAAACCATACTCCAGGACAGGTACACACCCTGTTCAGAAGTAGTTGGCTAACACGTCTTGTTGTTTGATTGCTGTGTGTGTGTGTGTGTGTGTGTGTGCACTTCTTGTTCCATTTTGATCAGTTTGTACAATTGTTTTGGTCTTATTTGTGTGTTTGTGTCGAATTTTATCCTGGATGCATACCAACACCTCACCAGGGAAACCCCAGTCATTCAGTTTCAGGCTAGGGGTGAGTCACTGATTCTCCTTATCTTGGGTTCTCTTCTTTTATATGAACTGAGCTGTTTCTGTGGTTTCTAGTTCTACACACTGGAGAAAGCCACCATTAAGCTTCCCAATGCTGATCATACAGGCCAGTCTAATATACTGTTTATTTACTTTTTGTAATTCTTTAATTGTTTCTATTCTGCAGAAAACCCAGACTAACACAAATGATAAGTTAATAGAAATTTTCTTCATCACGTAGTGTCCATAAACTGGTCTTGGAGTCAAAAGTTTGGATTTAAATTCTAAGTATTGCATTTTTGATCAGACACCTTGGAATTCTGAGTGTTGTTTTTCTTTTTTTTATAAATAAAATGGAATAATAGACAAGTTACTAGTTTTTTTCTAGGCAGCACCTATATGCTCTATATAATCTAGAGGCTTTTCATAAATTTGAGAATCCATTTCTTTTATGAACATAACATTTATCTTACATCTTATCAAAGGCAGATATTGGAAAGTTTGCTTGACATTTTCTATATCCTGCTGCTCAGTGCTCGGTGATGAATTCAGCAAAACCAGTTGTGTCATATGCTGTTCTACATGCTTAACACCATGAAAGGATGGGGACAGTGTAGGAATGTGGTTGCCCTCCAGTTTCATTTGAAATCGGTCTGAGTTTACCATTGATCTCTACCAATAAACTGTGAAAACGTAAGACTTCTAATTAAATTCTGTGAAATGGATATAATCTATGACAGAGATGCATACACAGTTTATCTATTATATAGTAGGCATGCCTTAAGAATTCATCTGGTAAATAAAATTAGTTTGTTCCATGTTCCTCAGTATATTTGGCATTATTGCCTCTACTTTGTGCGAAAGGAAACTAAAGCAACAATAATTTAAGTAACTTGCTCAAAATCACATGGCCAATACAGGCATGACTTCGGATTCTAGCCTGTGTTTCCAGGCTAGGATTTTTAACTCTGTGCTTGCTCCATGGATTGTCTCGCCATTTCAGAATGGGCCATCACAATCCGTATAAAGGACTTACTGCAGGATGGCTCTTTGTAACAACTATATAAGAGTAGTCACTATTAGAAACTGATGATTTCTTGGTCTCATGCTTCATAGAATACTAACTGAAAAGAGGAGTAGAAGCTTCAAGCAGATAACATTTATTATAACACTATAAATCATATATTCTCTAGGAGTCTTTTTCATAGGCTTTTACACTTTCTGTGCTACTTCTTTATTCATGTCGGCCACAGTTGCTAGAGAATATTAATTCCCCATGGCTTGCTTTGCATTCAGAAAGTTCTATAATGCTCACAATCTGAGCCAGAAATATATGTCTGCATTTTGATTATGTTTCTTCATGCTTTATTCTAAGCAGATGATGGCATTCTTTAAGGAATTCAGTGTTTTCTTGTTGAAGACCAAGCTATTGGGAAGGAGACCAAAGTTGAACTGAATTCATCATCCTTATTTTATTCCCATTTTAGATATTCGCCAAATATGAGCTTATCTTACTAATAGCCATACTCAGCTCTACATCTGCATCTGCAAGGAAATGAATAAATAAATACCTTTTATGATGTTCTCAGCAGGAGTTCCTTGTGCTTCTTATTGAACTAATTAGCTGAATTTAGATTTTCAATTAATGCTAGAATAGACTATCCAGGAAGAGATAAAATGTTAAAAAATGCATGTGAAATGAATGCTTATGTGAAAGTTATTATTCCTTTTTAATGTATTTTTGTGTTTTGAAACATTTTACATGGAAAAGCTTGCTCCAATATTATTCTAAAAATTATGATTACTGCATTCTGTAGAGTTTGGAGTGATGAGACTAACCATGTTTGCCACCTTCTTTCTTCTTCTACAGAGTTCCAAACTTCATAACATCTGAAGGGAAGCAGAATGCAGATGGTCATTTTGTTTCTGTGAGACACCACAGTCTCTAATGCATGGCTTTTATCTCGAAGTTGCCTTACAGGCTTAAGTTTAAACTAAAAATGGAACACAACATTTCAATTTTCACTCTTCATCTTCACTTTAGAGCCTATCAATTCAAACCTGCTGAAGCATGCTCAAAACTAGACAAATACGTCCCACCAAAACTTTCTCTCTCTCTATTTTTCTCTCCCTCTTCTCTCATCTGAGGTAAAGGAGGGTTAAATTGTGTGTCTATCTGCTTTGAGAAGGAGGATATTTTCAGCCTCCCCTGGGAAGGTAGCAGGGAATTTAGTTGTACATGAACTAGAGAAGAAAGAAATCTCAATAACACAAACCCTACAAAATGATTTAGTTACAATATCTGCTTTAAGACTTACTGTGATTCTACAGTTCATACTGTTGTGTTGGCCTGCATGTAAAAACATAAATCAGTGAATGGTTCCATGGTAGCTGATATGCAGAATGAACAAGTCTGGATAACTACTTAATAATGAAACAATGATCAATAAAAATTTGTTGTGAATTTTGTTAATCTCATTTTAACTGTTTGTGTCACAAAAATGTAACTCTGGGGGATCTTAACTCATTTCCCCGATGCAAATATGTACTATCAATATGTATCCCAAAGCATCATGCTGAAAGTTTCAGATATGCACAGTGAAATATACTAAAATTGAAACTGGGACTTTAACAGTAGGCTTCCAATGCTATGATTGGTTGACTTTTAGCTGAATATGTTAGGTGGGGATAGGAAAGAGTTTTTAACAAATAAATTATGATGAGAAAATTTCGTTTAATTGTAAAATATAAAACATAATCAGACTTCATAACAAGGACAAAAATTAATTTTAGACGGATCCTATTCCTAAATACAAATTTAAAATAAATTTCAGAACAAAAAGAATAATCTTAGAGCAGACAATGATTTTGCTTTTTGACATATACATAGAATGGCAACTGAATTTTAATAACATCTATCATTATATATAAATATATTTTTATATATAGGTGACTAATATATAACTAATATATTAAAAATGTTATAAATATTATACATATAATATACAAATAAATAGATAAATTCAGTAGTAAAAAGAAAACAGTCAAACACAGAGACAATTAAAGGACAGCAAAAACAGGAACAATAAGAAAAAACTATTCAAATGAAGAATGAATATGGCTCAAACACACAAAGAAGGCTTACTGCCAACAGTCTTCACGCAACTGCAGAACAAAACCGCAATCAGCCAGATTCTCCTCCTATGCAAAGAATGTTTACCATGGTCCTGACAATGCCCCAGGCTCATGTCTCTGGAACAACTTAAACTCACTCATCCTGATGGAAGTGGTAAATAGTACAAACCATTGCTGAAGAATGATTCTGGAAGGTTCTGATACTGTTAGACATATTCTTATCTTGTAACTTCCGAATTCTTTCTTTATGCATCCACAAAAGAAAACTTGTTGTGTTCATAATGCCATTATTAGTAACAGTCTCAAACAGTAAACAACTCATGTATGGCCAATTCAAAAAATACACTGTTCAGTCTGCACAGAAGATTATATTCTGTCATTGTTATTTCAGGCTATGCAACAAAAATATCATAGACTGTTTCTTAACTAAGAGAGGTTTATTTTTCCTGCATGTTCAGTTAAGGAGTACATTATTATGCCACCATGGCTGAATTCTAGTGAGAACACTTGCTGACTTTTAAGTGTCTGCATTTTAGCTTATTTTTATGCAACAGAAAGTTAAAAGAATTGCATCTCCTCTTTTTTCTTAAGGGAGTACTAATGGCTTTACTAGGACCACCAACCTTCCTGACTTTATCTAAACTCAATTGTCTCAAAGTTCCAACCTCTTAATAATATCACAATGCTTACTACATTTTCACCACATGAATAGGGGTTGGGAGGAATCACTCATGTCAGTACATGAAACTTTTTAATATAACAAAATAAGTATTGCAAACTCAAAATGATCTTCAAAGATTTTATATCTATATCTATCTATCNTATCTATCTATCTATCTATCTATCTATCTATCTATCTATCTATCTATAATCTACATATGTATACCAATGTATAAGACCCAGCAGGATTAGTTAAACTGTTCTATGGAGAAAAGAAGTAGAGTCATTGTTTTCAGAGTTGTTATAATTGGCTGGGGATTCTGAGAGTGGAAGAGACCCAATGGGACATTAAAGAATGATGGAAGAATACTGTATGTTCTTAGGACTTCGGAGTATGTTATCCAAACTCAACAAATTGCATTCTTTAGAACCATGCATCTTTTTGTGTACATTTTAGGGCTTAAAAATGCTATCCAATTGGTATAAAAATTTTTACAAACAATGAATTCCTTTCATGATACTAGAAGAGAGAGAAAGTCCATTTTCCTTCATGGTATGAATGATGGTAAGCTGAACACACACCAGGACAGGCCGCATTCCCTATACTAGCCAGGCAACATGAACATAACTGGATGAGAAAACAAAAAAAGCAATTGAAATAAGCAACCTCTAAGTTAGGTAGGGAGGGATGGCAGAGTCTGGAGAGGGTGCTTAATGGGAGCAGTTGCAGGAGGGGGCAATATGTTCAAAATTCAATTTTTGATGTTCTCAAAGAATAAGTAAAATATTTGATAAAAAACAAATAAGGTAATCAGTAAAGCTCTTCATCAACTTGTTACCAAGTTGTGAATATACCAGAATGTGCCCATTTCTTATTCCTTTGGTACTTTGCTCCACAATAGTAAATACTGCTATTACTCCAAAGATTAACAATATCAGACTATCTCATGAGCTTCTTGAATTCTCTATTTCTGTATTAACATCCTGTATCAGTCAGAATTCTTTAAAGGAACAGAACTGTAAGAATTAATGAAGATATATATATATATATATATATTCACACACAGAGACACACATATAAATATTAAAAGGAGATATTGGGGTAGCTCATAGGTTATGTTCCAGGAAGATCAGCAATGGCTATCCTCTGACAGAAAGCCATCTGGTAGTTACTTAGTCAATGAGATTAACTGCCTAACTAGTCCCAATCTAGTACTGGAGCAACAAGGGATTCCTAGATAGCTGATGTTTCTAAAGCTGTACTGAAATACTGAAGATGGACATCCTAATACTGTCACGTACATGTCTCAGCAACAGCATAGTTGAAGTGACCAGTGAGAGTAAGGGTAAGCAAGCAAAGGCAAAGTTTGTTTGTTTTTCTCCCCTGTCCTTTTAGGTGGACTAAAACTAGAGGTGNCAACAGCATAGTTGAAGTGACCAGTGAGAGTAAGGGTAAGCAAGCAAAGGCAAAAGTTTGTTTGTTTTTCTCCCATGTCCTTTTAGGTGGTCTAAAACTAGAGGTGTGATCCATGTAAAATCATGCTATGAAGAAAACTACAGAGGCAAGCCTAGCTGCTTGAGTTTGAGTTGACTCTAGATATAGTCAAGTTGACAGCCAAGATTAACTATAATACTCCTTTACAATTATTGTGTCCATTGAGCCATATGAAAGAAAAATGAAGGCTAACACCAGCTAAAACAATTAAGGGAAAGGTTCAGTCTGTTTGAGGAGCTGAGTGTGGAGCTCCAGAACCCACATGAAAATGCTGAGCTTCTGGTTTTGTCTTGTTGACCGTGTCCTTTGCTTTACAGAAGCTTCTCAGGAGGTTCCATTTATTAATTGTTTCAGTGTCTGTGCTACTGGGGTTCTATTTAGGAAGTGGTCTCTTGTGCCAATACATTCGAGTGTACTTCCCACCTTCTCTTCTATGAGGTTCAGAGTGGGTGGCTTTATGTTGAGGTCTTTGATCCATTTGGACTTGAGTTTTGTGCATGGTGATAGAAATTGATCTATTTTCCTTCTTATACAGGTTGATATCCAGTTATGCCAGCACTATTTGTTAAATATGCTTTCTTTTTTCCATTTTATATTTTTTGCTTCTTTACCGAAAGTCAGGTGTTCATAGGTGTGTGGATTAATATTCAGTTCCATTGATTCTGTCTGTTCTTATGCCAATACCATGTTGTTTTTATTACTGTAGCTTTGTAGTAAAGTTTGAAGTCAGGAATAATGATGCCTACAGAAGTTCCTTTATTGTACAGGATATTTTCTTTTGCTTTTTTTGGGATTTTTGCTTTTCTATATGAAGTTAAGTATTGTTCTTTTGAGGTCTTTGATGAATTTTGCTGAGATTTTGTTGGGGATTGCATTGTAGATTGCTTTTGGTAACATTGCCATTTTACTGTGTTAATTTTACCTATCCAAGAGCATGGGAGNACCAATGAAAGTAACACATAGACAGATGACCCTCCTACATCATGGGAGATATTCCCATTTCTTAATTTCTTCAATTTCTTTCTTCAAAGATTTAAAATTCTTATCATCCAGGTCTCCGACTTGTTTGGTTAGAATTACTCAAAGATATTTTATGCTATCTGTGGCTATTGTGAAGGGTGATGCTTCTCTGATTTCTTTCTCAGCCCATTTATCATCTGTGTAGAGGAGGGCTACTGATTTTTTTCGAGTTAATCTTGTATCATGTTACATTACTGAAGGTGTTTATGAGTTGTAGAAGGTCACTGGTAGAATTTTGGGGGTCGCTTATGTATACTATCATATCATCAGCAAATGGTGAGAGCTTGGCTTCTTCCTTTACAATTTGTATTCCCTGGATCGCCTTTCATTGTTACTGCTCTAGCTAGAACTTCAAGAACTATTTTGAAAAGGTATGGAGATAGTGGACAGCCTTGTCTTGTTCCTGATTTTAGTGGAATCAGTTTGAGTTTCTCTCCATTTGGTTTGATGTTGTCTGTTGGTTTGCTGTATATTACCTTTATTATGTTTTGGTATGTTCCTTGTATCACTGTTTTCTCCAAGATCTTTATCATGAAGTGATGTTGTATTTTTCAGCATCTAATAAAATGTTTATGTGGGTTTTTTCAGTTTATTTATAAATTGAACTTGGCCTTTAGAAGGGAGAATGGCAGTGAAGGTTTCTGTAGAAGAATCAGGTATCAGAGAAGTGGAGATCTTAGAGAGGCAGAAGGACATCACTAATGTGATTAGGTTTATTTTAAAATTCTGCTGCTATGCTTTCTCTAGCAGTGGGAACAGGGCTTCAGTTAAAAGTTTGAACTGGGACACATTCTTTGATTAGGGTCTGCTATTTACAAGAAGCAACTTACTTAGAGTTATCATTCTAGGGATACATTTTTTTTGTGTGTGTGTGTGTTGGGGAAGGAGAATGACTGGCTAGGGATGAAATACATTTAATAACTGTTTATAACATTTAAAGAGTAAGTTTGAGGAAAAAATAGGGCTCAGATGTGTCAGATTATGCTTTGTCAAGAAGAAAATCTTTGTTAACTGCTAGAAAAATCTTGATAAAAACAAACTTAGAACAGTTTCTGTCACACCCTATAAAAGCCCATTCCTGTGGCTTATCATAGCACTCAGAAGAAAAAAAACTCAATTCCCTTAATGTTGTATCCAGGGAGTTAAATGACCTTTCCACAGACTATTATGTTTTCTCTGACTCTTTCCTTACTAACTCTGCTCCAGTCTGTTGACCTTTATATTCATTAAATACAGTAGATAGTGTATTTTCATAAGGCTTGGACTTCCTGTTCCCTTTTCCTGTACCCTTCTATTTGACATATTTACATGACCTGATCAGATCACCTACATTCTTAAAAATGCTCATCCATCTGGGAACCACTTGAGAACAACTTGTCAGAAGTTGTACTCCATCTTAAACCACTAACCTCTTGATTTTATGCAAGACACTTTTTTACGTCTGGCAATGCTTGTTCATTATCAGTTCATCTGTGTTCTTCTCATAAAGAGTGTATTTCTAAGAACAAAAGCTCATCTCCCATAGTAACAGCTAAATTCTTTACGTCTAAATGGGTGACTATTACTTAGCATGTACTCAGCATGAATCGCTTGATTCAGTGAAAGAGTGAACTGGGTTTATATTACTTTATATATTTACTTAAAAATGTTGATTTTCCCTTTGATTTTCAGGAAAGCAACTCACTATCTACCACCTTACCAAGCTATAGCCTGTGTGATGAAGCTGACATGAAAGTGTCAAAGTGTCAAAGTAGATTATTTGAGGAGTTTATGAATTAGACATACTGACCCTGAAACATCAAATAAGAAATTTAAATTCTCTTAGATTATATCACATTCATTATGAAACCAAAGATACAATAAAAGCAGATGACAGATTACCCCTTCAGTAAACACTTATGAGTCTAGTTTGAAATACCTACTTAAATCTTTGTTTCTGTTTTCTTTTCCTTCCTCTTTCTTTCTTTCTTTCTTTCTTTCTTTCTTTCTTTCTTTCTTT
>LOEQ01022360.1:0-12653 GCA_001685075.1 Bramus lutescens
ATGCTCTCTGATGGATCTGTTGGTACAGAATCAGGACTCCTTGTTGGTCAGGGAGCACTCCAATCGATCTTCTGGTACAGGATCAGGGCCCCTTTCTGGCCAGGGCCCTCACAAACCAAGCAGACAACAGGCTTACCTTGCTGCTTGTAGGCTAATGAAACAGAGGAACTCCCACCTGGTTGAACTCACCTCCCAGTCCCAGCGCCCAAACAGGCTGAGCTGGGGAATCTTTGGCCCCGATGAAGGGAAGGGAGGTGCCTTGATGCAAGCTGGGATGTGGTAGGAACCTAGGGACAGTAGCTGGGGTTAGGAGCCCCTGCAGAATGAGCAGGAAGTTTAGGGGGCTGGGGGATGTCCGTGCCAGTAATGCACTCACCTCACTGATGGGTGTTCTGGTGCAGGATCAATTCCCCTTGCTGCCCAGGGGACCTCACAGACAAAGGTTCTGCCTTGCTGCCAGCAGGCTATTGAAACAAAGGAACTCCTGCCTGGTTGAACTGACCTCCCGGTCCCAGCGTCCAAACAGGCTGAGCTGGGGGATCTTTGGCCCCAAAGTAGGGAAGGGAGGAGGTGTCTGAATGCAAGCTGGGATGGGCTAGAAAGCTAGGGACAGTAGCAGGGGTTAGGCACCCCTGCAGGATGAGCAGGAAGTTTAGGGGTTGGGGGATTTCTGTGTTCCTTTTCCACGGGTCAGGAATGCACTCACCCCAATGATGGATGTTCTGGTGCAGGATCAGTGCCCTTTGGTGGCCATCACAGACAAAGGGTCTGCCTTGCTGCCAGCAGGCTATTGAAACAAAGGAACTCCCACCTGGTTGAATTCACTCCAGGTCCCAGCGCCCAAACAGGCTGAGCTGGGGGATCTTTGGCCCCAATGAAGGGAAGGGTGGAGGTGCCTGGATGCAAGCTGGGATGGGGTAGGAAGCTAGGGACAGTAGCAGGGGTTAGGAGCCCCTGCAGAATGAGCAGGAATTTTAGGGGGTTGGGGGATGTCTGTCTTCCTTTTCCATGGGTCAGGAACACACTCACCCCAATGATGGATGTTCTGGTGCAGGATCAGTGCCCCTTGCTGGCCAGGGAACCTTGCAGACAAAGTTTTTACTTTTTGAGATGAGACTTTCCCCTATCCTAGTTACTGTTCTGTTGCTGTGAAGAGATTCTACGACCAAGGTAACTCTTATTTTTTAAAAAAGCATTTAATTGGAGCTGTTGCTTACAGTTTCCGAGTCAGAGAGCATGGCAGAAGGCAGCTGTGGTAGTGGCGGTGGTAGAGAAGTAGCTGAGAGTTACATCCTGATCTGCAAGTAGAGAGAGACACTCAGCCTGAAATGGGTTTTTGAAACCTCAAACCCAGTAGCACATTTCCTTCAACAAGGCTACACCTTCTAATCTTTATAATTCTTTGAAATGGTTCCACTTCTTAGTGACTAAACATTCAAATACAAGCACACATGGGGGCCATTCTTATTCAAACTCCCCTAACATCACTGTCATTTAAAATAAATAATATGTATGTGAATGTTTTGCCTGCTCATATGCCTATACACCATGGGTATGCCTGCTGCTCATGAAGGTCAGAAGAGGGCATCAGATCTGCTAGAATTGGAGTTACAGTTGGTTGTGTGCTGGCATGTAGGAGCTGGGAATCAAACCTGGGTCCTCTGCAAGAACAGCAGGTGCTTTTAATTGCCAAACCATCTCTCTAGGCCTCACAATTTTCAGATTTCTCTTTGGTTCCAAATATATCCATAGTCATTTTCAGTGTTCCTCTGTACAAACACAGACCATTTATTCATATCTCTCAGTTGATAGATGTTTGTTTTCTATTTCCTTTTTATCAAAAATTTTATAAGGATAATGAAAAATCAATGTGCATTTTGCATCTATAGTCATAATTAAATCCTTTTGTAGAATTAATATAACCAAGAAAAATACTTATGATACTTTGGATGGAATAATTCAAATGAATAAAAACTGATCTACACTTAAACAGTTCTGCAAGGAGTCGGATGTTGTGGTGACACCTATAATTCCAGTGCTCTGGAGCCAAAGGCAATAAGATTATGAGTTTGTGGTCAGCCTTTGCTACAGGTGAGGCCCTGTGCCAAAGACAAGAACCAGACCCAACTTCAATACATAACTCAAACTGTTTATGTTATGTGATCAGTAACATCTTCAACACAGATTCCCAGGTCTTTTTCAAAATGTTTAACTCAAACCCTTGGCAACAGCGGTGATCAAATTTTTCTTTTTTAATTCTTTGTTGCTCTAACACTCAGTATTATCTGACTGAACTTTTGTATATATGAGGAATTTGTAAATGGTTCCTTCTTATTTTTATTCTTTCCAGAACGAGTGAAGTTGATTTTTTATGTATGTGCTGACCACTAGATTTCTTCTGTGAGTTTCATGTTCACAGTTCTGTTTGCTCATTTTCTATTGAGTGATTGCTGATAACTTGTTCCTAGACTACTCCCTTAATACATGAGTTGCAAGTATCTCTCATATCTGTGGCTTGTTTTTTTAAAAATTAGTTTATGGAACTTGTCTTTACTTTTCAGTTTTAATGTAACCACATTAGGTTTTCCTCTTACAATTTTGCCTTTTTCAAGTCTAGTTTGGGATTTTCTTATCTCTATTTAGCATAGAGACATCTGTTTATACCTTTCTGAAAACATTCAGTCTTTGTTTTTCACATTTAATTTTTAAATTACTTGGAGTGATATAGGTATAATTCTATTTTATTTTTCCCACATGCAAAATTAGTTTCTCAGGAACTAATTATGAGTAATTTCTCTTCCTCAGTGGTTCACCAGGCTACATCTGGCACAGCTCAAACTTCCTTAGCATTAAAATCTATTTTCTTGACCTCCATTTTGATGTTATTTTCTCTACACGACAAACCTCTTCACTGACACAATAATCCAAATCAAACCAAATCAGACTGATTTAGCAAAAGCCCAGGTTTAATGGATGCCAGCACTTCTGGGAGGTCCTCCAGGAAAATACAGAGTGGGGCGGGGCCGGGGAGGAGAACCAGAGAAACCACATATTGGGTCTCTGGGGGGGCAGTTTAAATAGCCTATGGGAGTGGTCTTGTCCCTCCCTGGGGAGGGGTCACTGTTTGGCGGGCTTTTCGGAGGTGGAGTTTGGACTAAGGCAATTCTCAGGGGAGGTGGCTTGAAATGGAGCTTTCCACCCAACATTCCAAAATGGATGCTAGGACCTGAAGTGGAGCTCCCAACCAAACATTCTAGTCTCTTTGGATAAAGGAGGGGGGTGCCAGATCAAGTCTGGCTACTTCCTTCAGGTGTGGAGCAATGTGGTAGAGGGAAAAGCTGGGAGTTGGTGGGCTCACACTCAGTGAGAGGTGTGGCTGGAGAGGCATCTGGCTTACTTCCATCCTGGAGACCTCAGGTGGCTGTTCCTTGAGGGAGATGAGAAGGCAGGCAGCTAGGAGAAAAAATACATTGTTATTATTGGCCCTATGAATGGGGCTAGCCATGGGAAGGGTCAGTAACTGCCAGAAAGAATGGGACAGAGAAGTGCCCTGGTTGCACAAGTGAGGCTCAGGTAGGTAAGTGAGACACAAGAGCAGATAAAACCAGATTGTAATTGGTAGGTGTCCTTGATCCAGGAGAGTTGGTACCAATGGTTAAGTCCCAGGAGCTGGTGAAGGTTTTGGCATTGTCTGGAGGGCCCTTTGTAAGTTGTTCTTAGCCCAGACAGCAGGAGCGACCCGTAAAATATGCTTGAAAATGGCTGGGGTGAAAATAGGCCCTGGAGACTGTTAGTTTTTACCAGATTTTTAATACAGCAGTAAAACTTTTTCCAGGAACCAGCAGGTATCTGTAAGACAACTGGAACAGGAAAGTTTTAGAAGACAGTTAAAGGGAACTGGATCTCTGAAGATACACCTAAAACCTGTTAATCCTGGACTATTAAGCCTGTGAAAGAGGCACACCTGTCTACATTTTTAGTAGGAAACTTAACAAATGAAATAATGAGCTACCAGTACCTTAAGTCTTCAAATGCCATTAGACAGTCTAAGTGGATAAATGAGCAGAAATGAGACAGCTCTTTTAGCAACATGGGCAATCCCAAATCTCTCCTTAGTCCTTGGAGAATGCCAGTCTTAGAAATCAGTGCTTGCTATTAGGTACTAAGTCCAAGAGGCCTGAAGATTTTCCTATGGGGGGAAGATTTAGTCTACATGTCTTGGCAGGATGAGACGATTGATTCTCCAATGTAGTGTCCACGAAGTTGATGAGGTTGAAGGCTGCTTTTTGCTGTGTGGGTGGCTTTGCCATATCTAAAGGCAAGCCTCTAGGCAGAAAGTCTTTTGTAACCATGCATCTTCTTGGAGGAGCTATAGAATGCTGCGGGAGCTGGCAGGTCTTTGTGTTAGAAGCTCTTTTGTTAAATGGCATGCTCTCAGATCTGTAAAGGCACTTGAGAATTGGGTACCATTACCTGTTAGATATATTTAAATTAGACATATAACTTAAATTTAGACATATATTTTACCCAATTAGTTACAGCTTACCAATATTGGTAAATGTAAGAAGATTTAAAGAATACTAGCACATGTGGGTACTCTTCAAAATGGTGGCTACCCATGTGTTTGTATTTTCTTAAAGCTGTTGTAATTTGGAGTTATAAGTTTTATAGATCTTAAAACATGCACACATACACACAGAGAAATAAGACAAGCATACTATGAAGCAAATATATAAATATATATAGAGACATGAAAGCATAGTGTGTCTACATTACTTTATCAGACAGATAAATAAAACATTTTTAGGAACCTGTGTCAGCTGACCAACTTAAAATCCTGATGTAGGCAGGCAGCAGAGGCAGGGAAGCACACAGATTAACAGACACTGTAAGAGGGAAGAGAATCAAAGGACGGAACACCTATACAGTTTTAGAGTGGAAGGAGTGGGGAAAAAATGGATCTATTGTAGAGAGTGCCAGCATGAGACAAACAGCAAACAGCTAGAGGAGTAGGGAAGGGGAGTGGGAGCAGAAGCAGAGTATCCAGAAACCATGAGCATACAGGGCCTTGTTTGTTTTACATTAGGTGTTAGATAGCCCCAATTTAAAAGGATTTTTGTAAAAGGCAGCCCAAGGGCATTTGAAGATACACCTCAAATTGCAAGAGTCCATTTTTACAAGTCTATGCCAAATCTCAGAACTCAATGCCTACCACAATGTGTCCACTGTGATAAGACTCTTGAGTCAAAACCAGAGGGATGTGAGAAATGCGTGGATAGCTGTCTCTGTCCCATGGAATCCTGGTCATGTGCCTGGCATGGCTGTGACTTCAGCAGACTATCCCAACAAATGTATGGGCACTGGGCCCTAGAGGCATGCACTTGGAAAAGGAGAACTCACCTAGATGAAGCCAATCTTAGCCTGGCAAAGAGCATGGGCAAGAAGGGTGTTTTTCAATACGTAGTCCTGTGTCAGTGGGAAAAACAGCCCATCTCAGTGGAACCTCCAAATGTCAAATGTTTTCTGTACTGACAAACCTCTCTGTTGATGCAATAATCCAAACTGTATCAAATCAGACTGAATTAGAAGAAGCCCAGGTTTAATGGATGCAAGCACTCCTGGATTGGCCCCTAGGAAAACATGAAGAGGAAAAAGGGGAGACCACATGTGTGTTCTCTGGGGGGAAAGTTTAAATAGCCTATGGGAATAGTCTTGACCCTCCCTGGAGAGGGGCCACCATTTGGTGGGCTTTCTCAGAGGTGAAGTTTGGACTGAGGCAACTCCCTGGGGAAGTGGTTTGAAATGAATCTTTCCTCCTAACATTCCAAAATGGTTGCCAGGAGCTGAGGTGAAGCCCCCAACCAGTTTCCAACTTAGTACTATCGACATCATGGCCAAATAATTTTTTGTTGAGAGGGTCTGTCCTAGGCATTGAGGAATGTAGCAACACCTCTGAGTTGTGCTAGATATCAACAAGTTTCACAAGTAGTGACAATGTGAAATGCTTTTAGACTCAGCCCTGGGCTGAAACATGTATTGGGTTAATTATATATCTTTCCCTCAATTGGAGAGAACAAATGTATTCCCATCCATTTATTTTCAGAGAAGGAAATCTACACTCCTTTTAACCTCTTCTTCCCCAAGAATCCTTGATCCTTATCTAGTGGAGTACTTGCTTCCTTACAGGTAGATCACTTCTTGTAATGCTCCCAGGAAGTTCCTCTATCTGGTGTGGCAGCACCCTTTATTGTGTGCGTGAACCCTCTATTAATCTGGAAGGGGTGCTTCTTCTTCTTCTTCTTCTTCTTCTTCTTCTTCTTCTTCTTCTTCTTCTNTCTGTGGCTTCATTAAAATGGCAAGTTGCCAGGCCAGTTGAGTGTCTTTCCTGTTGCTCCCACAGATAGTCTATAAAAAGCAGGGGTACACAAGGAGATTGTGGGCTTCTGACCCACGATGGAGACTTCTTTCTAGCAGCAAACCTAACCCTAAAATCATCCTCTCCCAACCACTGAGAGGTCACCCTGCATCGCTGTACATATAGTCAGAACCAGGTTAGCTCCATGAACAGCTGCTGAGGACATCCTACTTTCTGCCACAGTGTGGGTGCTGGACGTGCACGTATCTCAGAGGCACAGCCACCCAAAGTCAACTCTGAGAGACGGAGCTGTGGGAGCCACCAGCAGTAAAGAAGTGATCTGCACATGGCTAGAAATAAGCACCAGGAGGGAGTGTGACAGCTGAGGACAAGCTTTGTTGAATTTATGTGTGTGTGCATGTGTGTGTTAACGTGTTCATTTGTGTGTTTACATGTTGAGGTTAGTGGACAATACCAAGTGACATCCCCAGGAACACTGCCCACCTTCTTTGGGACAAGGTCTCTCATGGGGCCTGGAACTCACCATTAGACGAGGCTGGCCAGGGAACTAGCTCTCTTCCTGCCTCTATCTCCCCAGCTCTGGGATTCCAGGTGTGCAATATTACATCTGGCATTTTTGCATGGGTTCTGGGGGTTGAGTTGAGTCCACAGTCAACTGACCATGAGGGCATTGTTCAGTAAATTCTAAGGGGTGAACTGGGGCTTCCCAAGCCAGCGAAGACTGGGGAAGGACATTCCACAGGCTAAAGAGCAATTGTGCGAGCCCAGGTAATGAATGAATGGGAGACCTAGGGCCAGGGAGGATTGGAAGACCCAGTTAGAAAGCTGTGTGCTGTGAAAGGGAAAACTGGAGAACTTTGGTCTCCATGCTAAGGATGCCAGCTTCATCCTCCAGAGGCTGTGGACTCCTGGCGTTCTAAAATCTTAGCACTCTTTGGTGAATTTGCTGGGATGTTCTTGGGACTTAAACCAGGTGTGTGATTTTTCTTATTGCGTGGGCTGATGCTGGTGTTCTGAGCAGAAATGCATTAGGGCTGTGTGTGTGTGTGTGTGTGTGTGTGTGTGTGTGTGCACGCATCAATGGCATAAGTGAAAGTAGTGACTCTGGGTTTGTTGCTCCTCTATTTCCTCTGTATATGTTCGTTCTGGGATGTTCACTTCCTCAGGACACTTGGTGTTGGACACATTCAGCCTGGGATCTTTCAAGGCTACTAAGTCAGTATTGTTCTTACGGTTTAGATTTGTTTCGGGTCTTTGCAAAGAAAAATTCCCTGGCTATTTGTTTTTCGAATTTCTTCCTTCTCCCTCTCAAAGCCCATGCTCGTTTAATCTTGTTTAAACAATTAGGATCGCTTTAGGAAAGCCACAGTTGGAGCACGTTGGGGAGGGGCCTGGGGACTGTCACTCTAGCTGTCCTCTCTTCTTCTACAGCCTTTCCCATGCTTCCCTTTCTGCCAGCTGGGTATCATGTGAGAGGCACCAGGTGACCCACGCACCCCTCCAAGGGCCAGCTCTCGGGATGCTGGATGGCAATGGCTTGCTCTTTGTGTGAGAAGTGTTTGCTATTTTGTTTTTGTTCTTCCTTCTCTTCCTCCTCGTCCTTTTCTTCTTCTTCCTCCTCCTCCTCCTCCTGCTCCTCCTCCTCCTCCTCCTCCTCCATGTTGGGTCTTGAAAGGGGGAATAGCCAGCTGCAAATACTTTTAGTTGATGGCAACTGACCTCATTCCACTGACCTCCCATTCCACTGCTCCTTCCAATGGAGAAGATTGATGAAGATGCCCCTTTATGGCCTTCTCTGAATGCTTTTTTGGGTCTTTTATGCTAAAGTTGAGAAAAACTTCTCATTTTGATGCTTTAGCTTACTATTTTGTTGTTTAATTGTATCTATTTTGCCATTAGATCATCTTTTCATGAATGTAATAAGCTCTTGAATAGCTCAAACTGGAGTTGACCTATGTATTTCATTTTTCCTGCCATTTAATTTCTTTTTGTAATTTCAGTGTTTCTTCTTACACTATTTTCTCTAAACACTCAGTAATTTTTGTTTGTCACATGTCTTTGAAAGTCTGTGTGCTTATTCTTTCACCATCAGCAGCCTCCAGTGATGGTCATCTTCCCTGATAGTCAGCAGTTTTCGAGAGGCAATGCCACTGAGGCCATGGTCCCTCACTGTGCCTCCCAGTGAAAATAGGTAGAGGAACTGTGAAATGAACTATGAAAAACTTTTCATAGCCTAAACTCCCACTTTTGGTATCATGATCCTGAAAGTTATACTTCTGAATACCATGGTTCAGAATGCTAAAATCTTGATGACTACAGATTCTTTTAAATAACAACTAATAACAATAAGCTACATTAAAAAGAAAAATTCTTTTGTTTTTATGTGTTTCTTAAATAAATGCTCTTTAAAAAGATTTTATTTTTGTTTTTAATCATGGGTAATTATACATATGTTTATGAATATTAGTTGTAGTAGGTGCACTGCTCACAGAGTCAGAAGAGGGTTTAGGGACCTGGTGAGCTAGATTACAGGAGGCTGTAAACCACCTCTAAGATACACTGGGAATTGAATTCAGGTTCTCTGCAATAGAAGTATGTTTGATTAACCAATGAACTATCTCTCTAGCACCAATAAATCCTCTAAAAATGCAAATGGAGACCAGAACCTTGGCCCTGACTGCCCCTGGAGAGGTAAGTGTTTGGTTCCCAGCTGGAGGGTGCTGATTTCCAGGCTCTATCCCCCAGGGGCACATCCTGGTGCACATATCAACCCACAAAAGCCACAGAGACCCAGGAGCAGCCTCCTCACACTTGCAACCATCCCCCACCACATATGTTATCACTGGAGTCTTGGCCCTGACTGCACTTGGAGAGCTGCAGAGACCCGGGAGTAGCCTCACCACACTTGTAACTATCCCCCACTGGATCTGTGACCACCAAAGACTTGGTCCTGATTGCTCCTGGACAGGATCCCCAAGAGTCACATCAGCTACCACCAAAGGCATGGTCTGTCTGCACCTGGAAAGCGACCACCTAAGTCACAGGTCCCACCTGCACTAATTGGAGGAAGAGGGACCCCATGAAGTTCAGACCTCACTTGCACCCATTAGAGGAAGAGATATGTAATGACAGTATAAGAATACATTTAACAACACAATGAGCAATATGGAAACACCAGAAACCAGTAGTTTTACATCAACAAGACCTGAATATCCCAATGCAGATGAAGCAGAAGAAAATGACCTTAAAAATAACTTTATGAAGATGATAGAGGCTCTTAAAGGGGGAATGAAAAATTCCCTTAAAAATAGAGGAAAAGAAAAACTAAAAATTAAAGGAAATCAACAAATCTCTTAAAGAAAGCCAAGAAAAAAACAATTAAACATGGTATAGGAGGTCCTTCTGTCTATGTTTTGCTTTCATTGGTTAGTAAAGAAAGTGCTTTGGGCCTATAACAGAGCTGTAGGGGAACAGAGCTAGGTGGAAGAAAACTAAATAGAATGCTGAGAGAAAGAAGGCAGAGTCAGAGAGAGATGCCATGATCTGCCGCTGGAGACAGACATGCTGAAACTTTGCTGGTAGGCCACGACCTTGTGGTGATACACAGATTGATAGAAATGGGTTAAATTTATATGTAAGAGTTAGAAAATAGGAAGCTAGAGCTAATGGGCCAAGCAGTGATTTAATTAATACAGTATCTGTGTGGTTATTTCTGGTCTAAGCTAGCTGGGTGGCCAGGAAGAACAAGTGCCCCTTCTTACAATAATTGGCTCACCAATGTGGTAGGCTAAATCCATGTAAAACCTGAGAAAGCTTAAAAAGGACAAAAGAACAGAGTTAAGCATGGTTTGGTAGTGGCATTTTCTTGGGTGGACTGTTTGCTAGAGTTGGGCAGAGCCAGGCTCCTTTGGGAGAGGATTTCCTGGTTCAGCCATAGTGGAAAAAAAGACATGTGATTTTAAAGTAGAGCTTCCTGGGCCATGCTGCCAGCACAAACTCTGGCTATGGAGAATTTGAATGGCATTTTTGGGCCTGGGTATATGTTTGCCCACTTGGGGTTGGGAGGAAAGTCGCTGAGACCTGGGCAGGCAGCGGGATCAGGTCTACTAGGCTTACACAGGCAAGAGAGCATGGTGTATTCCTGCCACCATGCATAGAGATGTTTCCAGGCTGTGCAGTGCTCTGTGTGGCAGATTTGGTTGTTACTCAGATAATAAGGGTTTATGAGCTGCACGCCCATTCTTGGGGTTGGAGTGCTGAGTGCCACTCCTGCCTGGTGGCCCCAGAGCTGAAAATGGTGGTGCTTCCACCATTTTAAAAATGTAGAGAAGCAGAGATAGCATCCATAGCAGCTGCAACCAAGCTGTTTACCATTTTAAAAGCTCTTCAAGACTGTAGAGAATTATAGATAATGCAGTAAGGACAGATAAAGACATGAAAGGACTCACATGTGTCACAGTGTTGGATAAATGTACGTAGGATTGGGAGAGAAGAAAAAATGTATAGAGAGTTGAAAAAGAAAAAAGTCTTTAAAGAGAGAGTATGGACAGTCATATATTAAAAGAAGAAAAGAAAAATAAGCCATGTAAATATGGATTATACACAGAGAGTCTGGATAATGTATATTATTGTGTTTTCTTTGAATTTTTTGACTGTGAAGGAGCTAAGTACAGAGAGATATTTTATTGTATGGACTGCTAAGCTAAACCAGCATGTATATTATAAAGGTATCATGARTTCCAAATTTGGGTCTAAGGATATGTTGCTTTGGAAAAGAGGTTCTTCTCTTGTTTACACAGAGGATGAGAACCTGTGGATTGCTTCCAGACTAGTGTAGTTTGTTAGACCAAGACCCCTTGAAAGGTCACCATAAACACCCTCAAAAAATTTCTTTGTTCAACTGCTGACTGAGATGAACCTAGCACAAATGATACACCATGAGAAACCTGATTAACAGTGCCCGCAAAAAGCAGGGGCCATATATGCCCATATTCACAAATATTATTTGTAAATGCTTCTTTACATTTAAAGGGGGATATGCTATAGATCTTGGTTTATTGATACAAATTTAAGGTCAGTTTTGTTATATGTATATGTATTTCTGATCTTGATTAAGGTATAGTGTTTGTGTAGCTCATTAAAAAATGTAATGTATAGCTTTGTCTGCGATGTCCCCTGGCCAGCAAGGGGCCCTAATCCTGTACCAGAAGATCCATTAGAGGGGTGAGTGTGTTCCTGACCTGTGGAGACGGAGCACAGCCATCCCCCAAGCCTCTAAACTACCTGCTTATTCTTCAGGGGCTCCTAACCCCGGCTACTGGCCCTAGCTTCCTACCCCATCCCAGCTTGCATTCAGGCACCTCCTCCNCTATAGTGTTCTTTGAGTGCAGTGCACATAACGGGGAAACCTTGGCTAGGCACTTTTTGATGATTTTTAAAAAATGGCATGTGACATGTGCCTCCATAGGTTTTGCTCTGGAAAAGATGAAGTGGAAGATTTTCCCAGAGGTCTCTGTCCCTGGAGTTTCCAGCTCCTCTGTGGTTTGGCTTCCCCACTTGGGTGGCCTTGGTGGGCTGCTGTTGTTATCCAACTTCTATTTTAACCACCATTGCCACCGATCATTGTTGGATGTCCTCGTGGAAATTCTACAAATATTTAAGAAACAAAATTGAGTTAGAGGCTTATGAACTAGAGATGCCTGCTACATTTAAGGGACTCTAACATACACACATGGTTTATAAAGTCCAAGGCTAAGCACGAGTCTTTGCTGTGACTTTCTTTTTCAGTTTTGTTTGATAAAACTCAGCTTTTGCCGACATTGTTAGGACTTTGGGTAGAAAGTAGAGCTTCTGGGGAGTGGAGGGGAGGGGTACTGCGAGAGAAAGCCACATCTGGGAAAACGACAGCTGTTGGAAGGAGATGATGCAAAGAAGGACGGAATGGCCACAGCTCCTTGGATGTCACTAATAGAGACACAGTAGTGACTGATATGCCCAGATCCAAGCTACTGTTTCTCACCTCATAAAAGATGGGGGTCCAGGGTACTTCCTGGAGGAGGGGGGATTTTGGAATTCTGGGTAGGATAAGATGGCAAGGGCAAACCTTCCTGGTATAAGTCGATGGGTTTGTTTATGTTTTCATAGCTTTGTAGCCCTACAGTCAAGTTCAGGTGTACCAGAGCAGCAGGGAAATCGTTTTTAAATTTATTTTACATTCTGATCCCAGTTTCTCCTCCCTCCTCTCCTTCCACTCCCTCCCCCAACCTCCCCGCCCCAA
>LOEQ01022908.1:0-10072 GCA_001685075.1 Bramus lutescens
CTCCTGTTCTCATCTACTTCCTGTCTGGTTGACCCACCTATACTTCCTGCCTGGTAAATCAGTGTTTTATTAAAATACATGATTGACAGAATACAGACAATTCTCCTGCAACAACAGAGAGATCCTTCAAGTGAAAGGAAGTAAAAACTGTACTATAATGAAATTAATATGATATACTGGATTACACCACAGTTCTATTTTGAAAGAAAAAATGTTCTCCAATGACTGAGATAATTGAACACATCAGTGTTGTTTAGGAAGCTTCAACCTTGTTAGATCAAGAATCACTGTAGGAGGGCTTTGATCCTCTACATCCCTACATCCGATTCTCTCTCTCCTTCTGCTTTGTGCTTGTGAGAGAAGATGTGATCTCTAAGCATCTGGCTCCGACCACATGGCCTTCCCTTGCTGTCATTTTACATGTCACGATATACATGGACTCTTTTCCCTCTGGAAGCTGGAGACAAAACTAACTCTGATTTCAGCAAGCTACCTGGATCCAATATGTGAGCCAAAGCAGAAAATGCTTTCATCTGTAAGCTACCTAGCATATAGTATTTTATCACAGCAGCAGAAAACTAAATGATACAATCTGATAATTGACCAAAAAGTTATGTCAACCTACAGTAAGGTTATGTTGATGACTGGTGAAATTTGGACATGGGTCATGAACTAAATAACTTTATCATATCCAAAATATTTTGATTTGAATTTCTTAATGATAATGTAGCTACATCATGGAATCATTTTGCTTTTCTCAAAAATAATTAGTAGTACATGGGACCTCATAGTTGCCGTGTGAACACAGAGAAGGCTGAGACATGAGGATTGCCACTGACATGCTCTCTTACACCCTTCCCATCCATATTACTACATTTCCTCCTTAAAGTCCTATTCTCTCACTCGGGTATTTTGATTTGTGACCCATTATTTGTAACCAGTGTCATACAAGTGATCATAGATTGAAACTATCCACTGAACTCTGGTGGACTGATCAGTGGGTACACAGCTCAAGACAAAACTTTCCCACTCCTTGAATTAATCAGAATTAAATGTTTCACAAGGAACTGAAAGGGCTCCATGTGCTTCTCCCCAAAGCATGATTGTCAGACTCAGTCTTGGGCAACTTGGCAGTAGCCATGGTTCATTTCAGAGAAGTTTCTCTGATTCAGGATGAGAGTAATAGCACTTTCCTCTAGTCATAAATATGTATGTTTGTAAGACAGCTTGATCCTCTATCAGTTTAGCAAAACAGCAGTCATAAGTTCTCCCAAGACAGCTTACATCAGCAGTAGCTTTAGAGCAGGTTGATAGTGCTGAATATGACATTCCTCTTAGGGAACACACCTCGGATCTAGTCAGAGATGGTTATCCCTATAGCCACAGTACAGTATTTCACCAATGGCCACACCCTGCTTAGCAAGTTCTTATTATAGTTCCAGTCGCTTATATGCCTAAGAAAAAGTATGATCTTCCCTCCCAGCAGCCCTGTGGGGCACCTCCCATCTCTTTAACAGCAGACTAGCAGAGAGGGAAATTCTAGCTCCGTTCCAGATTGATTTGTCTATATCTTGCAACTAAAAAGTGGGTGTCTACACAAAAAGGATTATGAACAAGTTCTGGAGGACTCCAAACAATAATGTAGAAGACATTTTGATGAAACCTTGTTTTTTCACGTAGATAGCTCTTCTATAAGGAGATTTAAATCAACTCAGCACAGTTAAAGCTGCATAGTTGTGTCTAATGTTATACAGATTTCCTTTCTCCACACAGCCTTTCCTCATTACACACATTGACCCTAAATGCAAATTTAAGCATATGCACTAATCACTTGTCTTGTGGTGTGAAAATTAAAGTTTCTTGCAAAATGTAGGAAAAACTAGAGACATCTCTACATCTCTGCTTTTCTTTGTTTTCTCATACTGTCATGGGAAAATATAAAAACTGATAGATAAAACCAACTAAGAGATATGTACATTTGTGAAAAATTCAATTTGTCTCTTTCAGTTTTACTTTTTCCTCTACAAAGAAGTTTCATTCTTTCTATAACAAACCTTAATTTGGTTGAAATGGAATTATTCCCCTGCTGACATTACATAGTGCTGTTTTCTTCCCTAGGCATAGTTGAATATTTTCTTAATATTGCAAAGTAAACAAAACCTCAAAATACCCTTTAAGATAAGGGAGTACATAATACAGCAAATGCCTTCGGTCACTTCCACAGATGTCCCCGCCCTTTGATACATGGAATATAACACAGTACAAATACTCATCTGCCCACCTCTTGTATTACTGAATTTTGCTTTATTTGGATAACATTTAGGAAAAAGCTTTGAAGTTCAGACTTGAAAAAAAAATCTGTGTGATTCATTGAACCAAATTATTCTGACTGCAAATTACTCATACACAGATTTTATATTTTTAAATCAAAGCAAAACAAAAACAACCCTATATGGCACTAAATCTTATCTCTTTGACCAAACATGCCTGTTTGGTATGAAGAACTATGCAAAATCACCCAAATAGCAGCAAATAAGAAAAATATAGAACTATAATATATAATTATATAAAGTATCTAAAAATCGTAACTTCAAATTTATGATTTTTATTATTCAATTGAGATTATCATTCCATTGTTAAAAGTAAAAAATAAGTAATTTCTCTAACTACAAAGCAGATATCAAATATGTGAAAAAATTATGAAGACAAAATTTTTGCTTCATGTGTACCTTTAACATAATTTTCATAATTTAATGTTTTTCTTGAACTTTTTATTTTAAGGATTTATATTATTGCTTCTTTTGGAAAAGACGTTTTTCAATATAGCTGGGTAGTTGTGGCACATGACTATAATCCCAGCACTTGGGAGGCAGAGTCAGGCATATCTCAGTGAGTTTGAGGCCAGGCTGGTTTACAAGAACTAGTTCCAGGACAGAAACCCTCTCTCAAATAACAAAACAAAAAAATTATCTTCAGGTTGTCTTCTTTCTACAAATGGTTTTGTTGCTAATATTTTTTGTATTAAACAGTTTTTAAATTTAGCTTTTTAAATCATATATTTATTAATTTTCTCAATCCTAACATTAAAATTTCCATTAAGGGCATTTTGGCTTCTTTCAATTTTGCTAAACATTTATTCCACAGTCATTATTCTCTTCTTTTTATTTAGACATAGTTTTTATTGTTTATGAAGATATGGTTAAGACTTTGATAATGCTAATATTCTAAACTTTTCTTTTTTATTGAGGTGCTTGTGCATGTGCCTGCTTGTTTGTGAGTGAACCATGTGACCAAGGCATCTACGGAGTCCAGAAGAAGGTTGGATATCCTGGACCTGGAGCTACAGGTAATTATGTTCCCCCTGATATCCATTCTTGGACTACAACCTAGGTTCTCTACAAGAGCAGCAGATGTTCTTAACAACTAAATACTCTCTTCATCCACTTAAATATCAGTTTAATTATTAAATTAGCTCAACTTTTCATTATTTTATGTTCCTTAAAAATTCAGTCATATTGAGTATAGGTGTAGCCCTTTGAAAGGTAGTTCTCTATGAGTTCGAGGCCATCCTGGACTACAGCATGAGTTCCAGAACAGCAAGAGCTACAGAATGACATCTTGTCTCAAGACACACCCTCTCCCAAAATTGTATTTCACATCTAAAAGGAGCTTATTTTGACACACATTGCATATTTCTCTCACCTGAAGCTTCTAGCTCCAAATATTTCATTGTGAGCACATAAACATAAGTAATTGTATATACCAGAGAAGTATAAAGGGACTGCTGTCAAAATGGGTCGAGAGAAATAAAGAAGAAAATAGCTGGGTACAAGTGATCTGATCCATGCAATGGGATAAAAAGAGGTGCCACTAATTTGGAGGGGGAAGAGGTGAATTCAGAAAAGGAGGGAGGAGATTAAAATACCAATCAGGATTTATGGAGAAGTCAAAAAGAGTAATAATATTAATTATTTACCCTTTAATATATGTAAGTCTGTGTATAAATATACATTACATATATTGTTTAAATGAAAATTTCTCATCTAGTCTAATGACTCTTCATTCAAGAGCTAACAATCATCTACCAAACCCTAATATCAGTTATAACAAANTTTCCTTTCTCCACACAGCCTTTCCTCATTACACACATTGACCCTAAATGCAAATTTAAGCATATGCACTAATCACTTGTCTTGTGGTGTGAAAATTAAAGTTTCTTGCAAAATGTAGGAAAAACTAGAGACATCTCTACATCTCTGCTTTTCTTTGTTTTCTCATACTGTCATGGGAAAATATAAAAACTGATAGATAAAACCAACTAAGAGATATGTACATTTGTGAAAAATTCAATTTGTCTCTTTCAGTTTTACTTTTTCCTCTACAAAGAAGTTTCATTCTTTCTATAACAAACCTTAATTTGGTTGAAATGGAATTATTCCCCTGCTGACATTACATAGTGCTGTTTTCTTCCCTAGGCATAGTTGAATATTTTCTTAATATTGCAAAGTAAACAAAACCTCAAAATACCCTTTAAGATAAGGGAGTACATAATACAGCAAATGCCTTCGGTCACTTCCACAGATGTCCCCGCCCTTTGATACATGGAATATAACACAGTACAAATACTCATCTGCCCACCTCTTGTATTACTGAATTTTGCTTTATTTGGATAACATTTAGGAAAAAGCTTTGAAGTTCAGACTTGAAAAAAAAATCTGTGTGATTCATTGAACCAAATTATTCTGACTGCAAATTACTCATACACAGATTTTATATTTTTAAATCAAAGCAAAACAAAAACAACCCTATATGGCACTAAATCTTATCTCTTTGACCAAACATGCCTGTTTGGTATGAAGAACTATGCAAAATCACCCAAATAGCAGCAAATAAGAAAAATATAGAACTATAATATATAATTATATAAAGTATCTAAAAATCGTAACTTCAAATTTATGATTTTTATTATTCAATTGAGATTATCATTCCATTGTTAAAAGTAAAAAATAAGTAATTTCTCTAACTACAAAGCAGATATCAAATATGTGAAAAAATTATGAAGACAAAATTTTTGCTTCATGTGTACCTTTAACATAATTTTCATAATTTAATGTTTTTCTTGAACTTTTTATTTTAAGGATTTATATTATTGCTTCTTTTGGAAAAGACGTTTTTCAATATAGCTGGGTAGTTGTGGCACATGACTATAATCCCAGCACTTGGGAGGCAGAGTCAGGCATATCTCAGTGAGTTTGAGGCCAGGCTGGTTTACAAGAACTAGTTCCAGGACAGAAACCCTCTCTCAAATAACAAAACAAAAAAATTATCTTCAGGTTGTCTTCTTTCTACAAATGGTTTTGTTGCTAATATTTTTTGTATTAAACAGTTTTTAAATTTAGCTTTTTAAATCATATATTTATTAATTTTCTCAATCCTAACATTAAAATTTCCATTAAGGGCATTTTGGCTTCTTTCAATTTTGCTAAACATTTATTCCACAGTCATTATTCTCTTCTTTTTATTTAGACATAGTTTTTATTGTTTATGAAGATATGGTTAAGACTTTGATAATGCTAATATTCTAAACTTTTCTTTTTTATTGAGGTGCTTGTGCATGTGCCTGCTTGTTTGTGAGTGAACCATGTGACCAAGGCATCTACGGAGTCCAGAAGAAGGTTGGATATCCTGGACCTGGAGCTACAGGTAATTATGTTCCCCCTGATATCCATTCTTGGACTACAACCTAGGTTCTCTACAAGAGCAGCAGATGTTCTTAACAACTAAATACTCTCTTCATCCACTTAAATATCAGTTTAATTATTAAATTAGCTCAACTTTTCATTATTTTATGTTCCTTAAAAATTCAGTCATATTGAGTATAGGTGTAGCCCTTTGAAAGGTAGTTCTCTATGAGTTCGAGGCCATCCTGGACTACAGCATGAGTTCCAGAACAGCAAGAGCTACAGAATGACATCTTGTCTCAAGACACACCCTCTCCCAAAATTGTATTTCACATCTAAAAGGAGCTTATTTTGACACACATTGCATATTTCTCTCACCTGAAGCTTCTAGCTCCAAATATTTCATTGTGAGCACATAAACATAAGTAATTGTATATACCAGAGAAGTATAAAGGGACTGCTGTCAAAATGGGTCGAGAGAAATAAAGAAGAAAATAGCTGGGTACAAGTGATCTGATCCATGCAATGGGATAAAAAGAGGTGCCACTAATTTGGAGGGGGAAGAGGTGAATTCAGAAAAGGAGGGAGGAGATTAAAATACCAATCAGGATTTATGGAGAAGTCAAAAAGAGTAATAATATTAATTATTTACCCTTTAATATATGTAAGTCTGTGTATAAATATACATTACATATATTGTTTAAATGAAAATTTCTCATCTAGTCTAATGACTCTTCATTCAAGAGCTAACAATCATCTACCAAACCCTAATATCAGTTATAACAAATTGTCTTTTGATTTGTTTTCCAAGGGTCTTCAGATTTCTTCTAATATATACACATTTTTTTATTGCCTTTGTTGCACCCTAAAGGTAGTTTAGTTCCTATTGCTAAAGACATGGACTTCAGGTATAGGACTCAGAGGGCTCTGAATTGGAACTGACCGAAGTATTCCCTCCCTGAGACTATCTTTCCTGATAAAAGAAGGCGTCATGAAAACTTCCAAAGGAGGGAAGCAACCAACAGTGCTACCTAGCTAGGATGCCTATGCACCTCAATAATGAACAGCATAGCACCTCAATAATGAACAGCATAGCCTAATAGTGCAGTAAGTGGCACAATACCTTCATGGTAACCAACTACTCTCTAATTGGACCCATTCAAACAATTCATCAAGAGAAAATATAAACCTAGCCAAGTACTCAGGATTAGTGAAGCCATGGATCTCGGAGCATTATAACCTCTGCTATACTAAAACAGCATACCCCTAAATACTTTCTAAATATCTGTCTTTTTTCTCATAATTAAACTCTTCTTATGAGTTTTCACCCCTTAAGGAGTTTCTCTTTGCACCAGACAGAGATGATCACAGTAAACTCTAACTAATAAAAGCACAGAGTTGCAAGTCCAGTCCTAATGGACAAATTCATAAAGCAGTTCCATCTAGCACTTAGGGTCAGGGAACTCTGAAAGAGGGCCAAAAAGATTTAATATGAGACTGTGTCTCCTTTTCATGTAGGAAATACATTAATAAAGTCTCTACAATATGACTGCATTAACAAGAGCTGAAAAGGGGCAATAAACATCCTAAAATGGTGTGGAATAGTTCACAGGCCTCAGCCAACATAAAGAATTAATAACGTCTGCTGAGAGTGAAAGAACGACTTTTCAATTACATGTTTCTTTAGGGTCAGCTCTGAAAAAGTAGATACAAGTAGTACATGTATGCAACAACAAGTATCGAAAAATTTGGCCATGAATTTGGAAGAGAGGAATATATAGGAGGGCTAAGAGGGAGGAAAGGAAAATGTGTACTGATATATTATAATCTTTAAAATAAAAATTAAATAAACATATCTGGTTTATTTCTATAGATATGATTTATTATTTAATACTGTTTTATTTTATACTTAAGCTCTGTTAATGTTTATCATTTTAAATTCTAAAATTTAAAAAAAATAGCTAAAGGAAAGAACTTCTCCTTCCTTAATTTTTGCATTAAAATGTTACTATGATTTCCCATTTATTAATTCAATTATTTTAAAATTTGTCTTCTGTTTTTTTTTGAATAATATTTTACCTTGGACATTTAATTTCTTTTAAACTCAATATTTAATCATCAATATTTTGCCAATTTTTCAAAATTTTCTTCATTTCTCATCTGGCTATATTCAGCATAGAAAAACTGATATATTTAAACTGTGTTCAAAAGAGAGTGCATTAAGTATTTTTGTGATTTTTAAGAAAGATTTTATGCATCATAATGACAATAGATTTAAGAATATTCTATTTTATTATCTCAAGAAAGTTACCTTTTATCATTCGCAAAGAAATTGACCCCTCCACTGACAGAAAAAGCACAGTGGTGGTCACTCAAAAGGTCATTTTCCAATGCTCTTATGCACACTGCTCAAAAACATGTAACACTATATGAAAAGCGAAATTATACTGCCAAAAAACCTTAGTTCAGTAAAGTCAAATTTCTGAAGCTGCTAAAACAATAAAAGAAACTCTTCTAAATAATGTCTAAGAACAATGCAGCCAGTCAAAGGAAGATTCCAGGTCACCCAGCCCCATTTAGACTTCTGATCTTTAAGAATACAAATAGAAAATTTCTTATGGGTTGATCCAATAACAATGTGGTATGATTTCAAGTCTTTCAGAAAATATAGTAATCCAAGCTATTAGTTCTTCCTACATAACAATTATCCATATCCCAGTTTTTTTCCAAAGAAAAGTACATTTATAGAACACAACTCTGAATAATTGAAGCAGAAAATAAACTTGCTGAAGTAATACTGTGTAAGTGTAGAGAAAATGAATGAAGCACATTCTTTATAGTAACTTTGAAGAGAGAGAATTTTATTCAATGGTATACACTGACACATTAATACTAGTTAGTCATATCCAAAATCAAACTTAGTAACCCAACATAAATATGGCAGTTACAATTCAAAACATTAGGGAGTTAAAAATCCTTAAATGATGCGTAAGGTTATATTGGTGTATAATGAAGTATACTTTTGTAAACTTAATGTCAAAAATTTTAGAAGGAAGTAAAACATTCATCTTTCATTTCTACTTATACTGACACTTTGAAACTTTCTCCCAAACATGTTCTAGCAACGAACAAAGAATGTAATTAAATATATTATGTATTATCTGGCTTTATATATATATATATTATTTGGGTGCGAATAGTATTGCTGATTTGTTATTAAATTCCCTATAACTTTCTTCATGTATATAAAACTTGAGTTTTGTTATGATAGTTGACGTTGGTGTAAAACACAATGTTCAAATCTAGTGGTCTGAATGTAATATTTTCTACCTAGCCCTTTCCCCCCTAGGACTGAATGTCCAAGTTTGAAGAATATAAATTTTCCTTATGTGATAATTAAGTGCCTAACCTTAGGAAATATGTTCAATGACAAATAGATTTATCATGGTGGCATACAGACAGTATAGCATGAATGAAGATGGACTGGGACATTGTGCAGGTATCCAATCTATAATTGTGGCTTGGAAAAATGTCTCCCCCAGGTAATAACAACTGTTTTCACTTAGAAATCTTTAAATATTTTACCATATATGAGGCTGGAGACACAAGATAAAATGAAAAGAAAATCCAGGGCAATGTTTGTAAGACCACACCATTTATGTCCTTCTTTTTCTTGAAACCACACTATTCTTTCTATATTGTTGGACATGCTGTTTTATGGGTCAACACATCCAGAGTTCATTTCCCTTCAGGATATGTCAGTAATAAATTGAATGGTATTGCTGGCAGTATGAAATGGGTTGACTACAATGTAACCAATGAACATCTTAGAAACATTAACCAATGCCCTGTGATGGATACGAAGAGAAATAGATAGAATCAATGCCAGTTTCCTTGCACATAAGTGATCAATGGTGTGTGACAGAAAACTATCTACTTTTAGCCAAAAAAGAAGAAAAAGAATGAGCAAGTACTAGATTTTCCACTGAAGGCAGTGTAATAGGTTTAGCTGAATATAAATGAAACACTTTTTAAAAATAATTAGTTAATATTTAGGCATATAGGTCAAGACACAGATAACTGTTTAATTAAGAGTTGTGTATTCTTTTCTATTTCTTTCTAAATTGAAATTAGATTCTTGCCTCATGTATTAAGTCTCAACCACAGTCTCTCCTTGCTCCACTTCTTACCTCTCCTCTTCCCCAGAACCATCCCCCTCAATTTCCCTTTAGAGTTGAGCAGACCTGCTAATTTAATTAAGCCTTGATCATTCTATTTACCAATAACAACTTGAAGTCATATGTTGGGAAGGAAACCCTGCTAGACTTGCGAGGCCAAGAAGTGATGTAGGAGGGTCATCTGTCTGTGTTACTTTCATTGGTTAATAAAGA
>LOEQ01023275.1:0-11148 GCA_001685075.1 Bramus lutescens
CTCTCTCTCTCACACACACACACACATACACAAACAAGTCATGAAAGCAGAAAGTGGACAGGCTAGAAAATGGAAAGTTATCCTTGGGTGTTGGACAGATGGGACAGGAGAGGGTAACAAGTAGTGTGTGTGTGTGTGTGTGTCTGTGTGTGTGTCTGTGTGTGAATATGGTGACAATAAATACATGTATGAAGATGTCATATTTATTCCATATGCTGGGGTCCTGGACCAAGAAAGAACATTGAGCATGAGCCTCCATCTCTCACCTTCCTGGAAGCAATGTGAGCCACACCTCCTCCTCCTGATGAACTGTTCCCTGAACTATAGGACAGATCTTTCCTTCTTTAAGGTCTTTCTTTTTCAAGTATTTTGTCACAGAAAGGAGAAATGTTACTACCACAAGCACCGACGTATATGGCAGGCAATGAGACAAATTCAATAAATAAATCCATCCTATTTCCTGTATCATGGCATTGTATCAGCAAAGGAACAAACCGATCTTGGCCAGTTAGCACAGTGTGGAATTCAGTGTTTACATTTCACATCTGTGCTTAACATAGCTGTTTGAAGCCTTGACACTGAGTCAAAACTAAGAATTTAACACCTCATTGGTCCTTTTGCTTCTACCCCTCAAACTGGTGAGTAAGGGAAAACATTATGTGACTCAAATGCAATGACAATCTTTTAGTATCTTGAGGTTGTTTTTTTTAAGCTTGGTTTGAGAGTGCACATGAGAGATTACGAGGCTATCTGAAATGGTAGCCATTGCCCTGAAGAAAACAACACGGTCTCCTAGAATAAATGCAGACTCCTATTAATTATCCCTCCTTCAGGGATGGTTACTATTGAGTGCAAATGTGCCACTTTATATGCAAATAAAATGTGCTGAGATTTGAATTGAAAGTTCCACATGTGTCTTCTGATAAATCATCTTATTATGATCCAAACAGCATCAGACCTTCTCACCATGTTACACAGCGAGGGAATTCTTTCCTGTAATTTCTGTTTCCAACATGCTCAGATACAGCAGGGAAAATTGTCTCTCCTCACAGCCCAGGCAGATCCTGGACATGCATTCTGAGTTTTACTTTGAGTTACAGAATTTATAATGCTGTGATTTCTGTTGCAAAAAGTGTGTGTGTGTGTGTATGTGTATGTGTGTGTGATCACATATATGCAGGTACATGTGTGTTAGTAGGAACACATGCACATTTGTGATTATGGAAGCCAGAATAGAACTTCAGTTGACATTCCTTAGACATTATCCATGCTTTGGTTTGGTTTTGTGGACTTCGGGGGTGGGTTTTTTTCTGTCAGTTTATTTGGTTTGGGTTTTGGACAAGGTCACTTATTGCTCTTAACATGAAAATCTATACTATGCTACCTTGACAGTAAGCTTCAGGGTTCTCCCTGTGTCTGCCTCCCCAGCTCTGGAATGACAAGCCCATGGATACCACACCTCACTAGTTTTACCTGGGTTCTAGGAACTGAACTTGGGTCCTCTTACTGGCATGGCAAGCTCTTTACCAACTAAGCGCTTCTGTTTTTAATTGTATGCTTCTGCCTGATCTTGTCACCAATGCTTCTTCCATGTAACCACAGACTTAAAAAACTTGGCTTCTTCTCAGGTATGTTATTTCCAAGAATGCCTTAGTATGGGTTTCCCAAGGTGACGACTTCACAAACAACACACAGGACGTAAGTCACTCCACATATTTTGTATTTGTGCCTTATTTTCTCCTACCTTCTCTGAAGTTGGTAGTTGTATAAAAGTGTTGCTGCAAAATGCACGATTTTCTTCATCCCACTCGAGAAGACTCTGCTCCCACATCTCAGGTACCACATCAGACCTGCACCTCAAGTTTGCTTTTAATGACATCTTGGAGCAGTACTGCACAACAACTATTCAAAAACAGAGCAGGCTATGCAAATGGTGACTGTCTGTGCAGGGCTAACAATCTCAGATAAACACTGACTAGGTCGATGGGAGCCATGGGAAAGCATCTAATGTCCATTTTCAGCACTTTTCCCGTGCTCTGCTAACTTTCCAAGAAAGCAAATGGATGCAAGAGATTGCATGCAATATGGAAAATTGAACTCTGTTCTCCCTGCCTATGAATTTACTTCCCTGGGGCCAAGGATCTACTAGAGAAGGATGTCAAGAGCAGGATGCAGATGAAAGCATCTTAGGCTGTGCTGCCAAACCAAGATGTTGCAATCTGTGAGTTTCATGGCATAAGTTGATTAAGTGTGGGTTGTATATATGTATGCACAGGCACACATGCCACATGACAGGTATGTGAGTCATAGGACAACTTGTGAAGTTTGTTCTCTCCTTCCACCTTTAACTGAATTCCTGGGATTTAAACTCAGGTTGTCAGAGTCTTTTCCCGGTGAGGCATTGCACCAGCACTCTGTCTTATTTTCTGAGACAGGGTCGCTCCCTGAAGCTACAACTTGCAGATTCATCTAAGCTGATTGGTGAGTGGGGCCCTTGGATCCTCATGGTTCCATCTCCCCCAAACTGAGATTACAGGTATATGCAGCCATGCCTGACTTCTTTACATAAGACTTCTGGGGATCCAAATTCAAATCTTTGTACATGCACATGCTTTACCAACTGAGCCATCTCCCCAGCCCTAAACTGGCACCTTCAGTAAGTCTTATACCCACTAAAGTAGACAGCCACCTATTCAGGACTCAGAGCCAAACACTTTGATTTCTGAAGAAATCTAAAGTTTCAAGATTGAACTTAGAGTCTAAATATTATAAGTTCACATTAGAATGCAGTTTCAATGTGTTATATAATAACCCAAATTGTACATTTTATCAAAGAGGCCTTGAAATTATATTGTAGGGGACTCAGAAATACAGATTTATTTTTGGCCATCCCTTTTCTCGAGCCTCCTCTGGAACACTCTTAAACTGAGGGTCATCCCTCATATGGGGCTATGTAACTATGTAAACAAAGACTGCTTGTTCATTTTCTGGCCACCCAGACCTGAATAATCACACAGAAACTATATTAATTACAATACTGTTGGCCTATTAGCTCAGGCTTCTTATTAGCTAACTTACATCTTAAATTAACCCATTTCTGTTAATCAATATATCACCATGAGGCTGTGGCCTACCAGTAAGGTTCCGGCTTCTGTCTCCTTCAGCAGCTACATGGCATTTCTTTGACTCTGCCTACTCTCTCTATATATCTCTGTTTGGATTTCCTGCCTGGCTTTATTCTGCTCTGACATAGGCCAAAGCAGCTTCTTTATTAACCAATAGCAATAAAACATATTCACAGCACAAAGAGGGTAATCCCACATTATAACTGAATGTGGCACTCACTACACTTGACAACAAGAAAAGGTTTCTGATTATACAACAACCAAAAATTAATTCAAAGTCAAACTGATGAATTCCAGCTGGAGCTGGCAATGCTCCCCTGTGTTATATCAGGTGACTTCACTGCAGCCTTGGTTCTAAAATCACACATCTACCCTGAACTATGCATGCCTTCACGCCACACAACACCAAAGGACCCGCAACTCCTCAGCTCAGATTCAAGAACACTGTATATTATGCATGCAGCGAGGTGAGGTGTCTTTACTGTGTATCCACATCTCCCTGCTCTTATTGAAACACAGTAGATTAATTAGAGAAAACAAAGGCATTCTTAATACTTTCCCTCTGTCATCCCTCAGTGTGAAGGGATCAAACTATTGTCTGTCTGAATTATACTGTGTCAGAGTGTTTACTTTTTTTAAATTGCTATCTGAGTTGCTGACTTGTGTTTCATTAATAAATGTTAACAGCATCTTGTTGGGATTAGAACAAAAGTCTATTTTTGAAAGGACCACAAATGCACTTCTACCATTTTGTGTTATATGTTATGCAAAATGGTATTCTCAGCATTTAATTATAAAATCAAAAAATAGATCAACTCTGAGAAGCACTAAAGATAGTCTCTGCTCTGGAATATCAAGCATTCATTAGTATGCAAATTTACTTTTACTTTCAAAAACAGTAAAATAATATGTAAACCTAAGAGTTGTTTTAAAATGATTTGCTTTATAATTATTTATTATCAGTAAGTGCTTGATCTTATATTTACTTTTTATACCTATATATATAGAGAATTTTATCGAGTTTTTTAGGTAAGATTATATTACAAATGATGTTTTATAAGCCCTGCCATATTGTTTGCCATGATGCCCCTCTGTGGGCTGGGGAGGTAGCTTAGTTAGCAGCATAATAGTCTAACATAAATGAAGCTCTGGGCTCTATCTCCAGCATTTCATAAACTAGACAAATGCAACATGGCCATAATCCCAGGACTTGGAATGTAAAGCAGGGAAATCAGGAGTTCAAGGTCACCACATATAAAGGCTGAAGGTTGGCCTGGGGAGATACATGAAGCCCTGTCACACACACAGAATGTCCCTCTCTTATAATCCAGTATCAGTCTATTCTATTAGTATTTGGTACATTACATGGAAATTGGCCAACCCCATGTCTGTTTCTTACGCTAGGTTCTCAAGAATTCTCATTATACTGGCAATGTCTTAGTATCTTTATGTTTGCAACATCCATTCTGAAATCAGGGTCCCAATGGAATTGATACACACACACACACACACACACACACAGAGGCAAATGATACAACACTACCTTGCTACCTTGTTTTCTTATCCATCAACACCACCTAGTCAGTCAAATGTTGTGTTTTGTGCTATGGTCTAGAAATTTCCAGAAATTATTATCCCCTTTTCTCACATGAATTGCCAAGCTAAGCTACTAATACTCTCCCAAAGTAGAGGCCAGGAGTGCCTGTCACAAATGCCGGGATATTTGTGATGATTTTAAATGCCAACTTGTCACAACCTCAGCATAATTCAAGAAGAAAGCCTCCCTTGAGGAAGTATCTAGATCAGGTAAACCTGTGAGGTTTATCTTGAATGTGGGGTGAGTGAGACGTCCCACCCTGATGGTGAGCTGCACCATTTCATGCACCCTCGATTGTAAAGGTGAAAAAATAGCAATCAGTAACAAGCAGGTAAAGACCAGCTTTATATTCTCTCTCCACTCTTGACCCTGAGTATAATGCTTCAATTCCTTGTCTTGGTTTCCCCACAATAATGGACTATAACCATAACTGAGAACTGGAAGTCAGATATGGCTTTTCTTCCCTCTGTTGCTTTCTGTCAGGGTAGCTGTCACAACAGAAAGGAAACTAAGATCTTGTTAGTTCATTTGCTGGCCCTGTGAAAAACTCCTGGGAGAAATAAACTTACGCTGGAGAAGTGTCTTTGACTTAATAGTGTCAGAGACTTCAGTCCGTGACCACCTTCCCCAGGTGCTTTCAGGACAGTGATGAGATGTTCCATCCTGGCAGGGACAATNGGTGAGCTGCACCATTTCATGCACCCTCGATTGTAAAGGTGAAAAAATAGCAATCAGTAACAAGCAGGTAAAGACCAGCTTTATATTCTCTCTCCACTCTTGACCCTGAGTATAATGCTTCAATTCCTTGTCTTGGTTTCCCCACAATAATGGACTATAACCATAACTGAGAACTGGAAGTCAGATATGGCTTTTCTTCCCTCTGTTGCTTTCTGTCAGGGTAGCTGTCACAACAGAAAGGAAACTAAGATCTTGTTAGTTCATTTGCTGGCCCTGTGAAAAACTCCTGGGAGAAATAAACTTACGCTGGAGAAGTGTCTTTGACTTAATAGTGTCAGAGACTTCAGTCCGTGACCACCTTCCCCAGGTGCTTTCAGGACAGTGATGAGATGTTCCATCCTGGCAGGGACAATCACATGGAATACTGCTCCAGTTCTGATGGCCAGGAAGCAAGGAGGAGGAAGAGATTAAAAAGCCAGGGTTTGTCTATGCCATTCAAGGAAGGACACACCCCCAATGGCTTAACTTCTTTCTAACAGATCAGTCNGGTGAGCTGCACCATTTCATGCACCCTCGATTGTAAAGGTGAAAAAATAGCAATCAGTAACAAGCAGGTAAAGACCAGCTTTATATTCTCTCTCCACTCTTGACCCTGAGTATAATGCTTCAATTCCTTGTCTTGGTTTCCCCACAATAATGGACTATAACCATAACTGAGAACTGGAAGTCAGATATGGCTTTTCTTCCCTCTGTTGCTTTCTGTCAGGGTAGCTGTCACAACAGAAAGGAAACTAAGATCTTGTTAGTTCATTTGCTGGCCCTGTGAAAAACTCCTGGGAGAAATAAACTTACGCTGGAGAAGTGTCTTTGACTTAATAGTGTCAGAGACTTCAGTCCGTGACCACCTTCCCCAGGTGCTTTCAGGACAGTGATGAGATGTTCCATCCTGGCAGGGACAATTACATGGAATACTGCTCCAGTTCTGATGGCCAGGAAGCAAGGAGAAGGAAGAGATTAAAAAGCCAGGGTTTGTCTATGTCATTCAAGGAAGGACACACCCCCAATGGCTTAACTTCTTTCTAACAGATCAGTCTCTACCTCTGAAAGATTTGACCACCTCCCAACAGTGCCAAGAGCTGGGGACCAAGCTTTCAACGTGTGAGCTTAGAGGAGCCATTTCAGATCTTACCTATAACAGCTGTCACCAAATCTGTATTAAAGACATTGAGCCAGTAACAAATAACGCTAAGTTGGGAATACATACTCAGGCAAGAGTTAACTTTGTGTGCAAACATGTATAAAAAAGTATTTATTTAAGGGGGTGGGAAGATGGCTCAGTGGGTAAATCTGAGAATCTGAAGAACTGCGGTCAATCCTCAGAAACCACATTTAAAACGCCGTCTCAGACAGAATACATCTGTAAAGCCAGCAGTCCTACAGAGAGATGGGCAGCAGAGACAGGAGACCCACCTGAACACTCCTAAACCAGATAGCTGGAGTATACAGTATCATAGCAGAAACAAGAGAGGCCGTGGCTCAACGAGATGGGGTGTGAGAGACATGTACACATCTGTGCACAGGTGCAAAGGTAACTAAACTGCAAATGCCATTTGTTTTAAAGATTTCAAGTTGTTCAACAATAACTAAAGTTGGTAAGTACAGATTTAGAAGTGCTTCTATGTTTTTTTAAATAAAACTTAGGAACTCCATCAGTTTTATGATTTCAAAAGAGGAAATATCAAACAATTTCTCTATTTTAATATCATACAGCAACATGTCTTCTAGACAGACTTGCCTACTGCTGTTATAAACTGCGAAAAGAAACAATCTATGGTTGACACTCCTTTAGCGATGGGGGCCCTAACAGGCACCTCAGTATGGTCAGGTATCGTGGTTCCCAGCCTCCAGGTTCCAAATCATACACTGACTTCATCAGAGCTCCCTAGAATCCAGCAATCTCTCGCTCTGTCTCCCTTCCATCCTCCTATGTGCTGCCAGCCCCCACACGAATCTTTCCCCACATCACTGCTCTTTACATTTCCTTTCTAGTCTCCGTTTGGTTATTCCTGAAATGTGATGCATAATTATGCGGGGTTGCTGTGGAGATTCTACGTGATCTGTCATGAAGAAAATCTATTATGTTTGAGATAATTCACATTCATGACTCAGGAATCCCTTTAAAACTGTCTCTGTGTCTGTGTGTGTGTGTGTGCGTGTGCGCGCACACACACACACATCTATATGTTTTCTAGGATAATTACCAGCTGCATATATTTGAATATCTATGAGCAGAAGTCACTTCATTAAACATATAACCTGAAGAGTGACTGAAGTCCTGCTAAGGTGGGACATTTTGTGGTGGTCAGTTTAATTTATAATAATTTAAAAAGAACTGCTTAAAATCCTTATTTTCATGTTAATTATGTATATAGACAAGCATCTGTGTGTGTGTATGTGTGTGTGTGCGTGTGTGCATTTGTGCACACGCGCGAGCGTGCATGTGACTGCAGGTACCCTTTGAGGCCAGAAGAGGGCACAGATCATCCTGGAGCGGGAGTTATAGGCAGTTGTGAGTGGATGCTGAGAACCAAATACAGTTAAAGAACACTAGTGCTCCTAACAGCTGAGCCATTTCCAGCCTTGATTTACAGAGAACTTCTTAAAAGACATTTCTTAAAATTATGATGACTAAACTCTTGCCTTAATCCTCTAGGAAAGACTAGAAAGTCCAAACATTTCTAAAAATCTATCACTATCAATATGGTATATATTGACTATGCTATAATTGATGCTGTAATTTGACTACATTGAGCATGCTGAAATTTGTTATAACTTGAAAATGTAACTTTGGAGTGTATAAACTGGTGACATACCTACTCCATGGTAAGGTTAAAAGGAAGGATTTTATTGTAGATATGAGAGAGAGAACATCGAGAGGCATGGAAGAGTTCAGAGCAGAGAGAGAAAATAGACTGAACATTGTCAGCAGACTGGATGGACTAAGTCATAAGGGGGCCGGAGCATAGAGAGGAGAGCCAGAGAGAGCAGAAAGGGGGAAGGAAATGGGGGAGGGGCTGGTATGAAAACAAAGAGGAAGAATAACCATAATAGCAGGGTTATAAGGAGAATGAGTAACCGTGGGGAGGAAGTCCAGGAGCTGCAGAGGTTTAGGGAAGGAGGGGAGAAGGGATAGGATGTTAGCAGGGACCCTGAAATGTGCAACAGGTGTTTGTGCTACTGAGGGAGCTGGGGGCCAGCATGTGCTCTGGTATCTAACAGGCACCACAGGCAGCCATTTGTCCCTTCTTCTGTGATAAAGGAAATGGCTCTGGCTTCTTTTGGTAGAGGGAATCTGCTTTACAAGTTCCTGAGGAATGCTTGCTTCTGTCTACCTTCCAGAAACTGGGAGAATTTTCCACTGGACCTGACATAAAGAATATGTTAAACATCTATACAAATTTAGAGAGATAGGACAACTTTTTTGTTTGTTTTGAGTTTATTGTCCTTGTATAGCCTAGACTGCCAGGGCATGGGACCTGAGAGTGCAGTGGATTATTTGCCATCAATGAGAGGGATTCTGATGTAAAGACTGTGATCAATCAATGGACACCACATCGCTCTCCCATTCTCCTTTGAAGTCTTTGCCATCACAGAGTGGGAAAGACCTGAACAAACCCACCAATCAGCATGAAACAACTGGCCTTGATCTTTCTTTCAGTCAAAGCTGATTCCAAGATTGACTGATTTGGGGGAGAAAAATATTCTTGATTTAGCTTCAAGTGGATGCCTGATGAGACTCCTAACCCTTGTGCAAACTGGCTATGTTCGAATTCATGTTATATTTAAAAATGTAACTTTAAGGAATACATTAAACTTGTACTTAAAATTAGATATTGCACTTTAAAAATCATTAGTGAAGTAGTAATGTTGATTATTTAATGTAATCAATATTGACTTTTTAATACATGTTAGAGAAAAACATGTTTTCCTTTTTGAATTTATTATAAAACAACTGTACCTGTGTAGATTATACATATTGAATACAGTTTATACTTGCATTTATATGCACATGTACATGTGTATACACATACAATTTTAGCATCACTATACACAAAACCTACTCCTAGTAGATAAAATCATTAAAACGCATACATACACACATATTACAAATAATGTTAAGTCTAGCAATAATTTGGCAAACAATACCATCTGCTATACTAAATCCATGTCATATATTGAATTTTTTTGGTTTTATACTTTTGGAATTAGTAAATTATTTTATGTATTGGACTACAAGCATAAATAGTACATGGAAGGAAGAAAAATAATCAAGGAACAGAAAGAAGCATAAATTGGTTAAAGGAAGAAACAAACAAAAGCAGTGAAAAGGCCCAGAGAAAGCTATGGTTTACAAGACCCAGTGAAATGTACAGGGAGTGTTAGGTGAAGGCTGTGTTTCCAGCCAGCCAGAAAACAAGGATGGAGCTGACTTACTGCTCACAGCCAAGGGAAGAAAGAACAGAAGCTGCAGGGCAAACAGAACCATTCAGCTCCTATCCTGCCTCCACCCTGACTAGCACGGCCAGTGATCTCTGTGATAAAATGAAGAGGGCATGAAGTCTGAGATAAGGCATGGGAGTCCCCAGGGAACCCAGCAAGCTTCTTTATATTAATCCAGGTCTCAGCAGCAAATCACACCCAGGGCAGTGGCAGGATCTCAGAGGTCCCTGGGGAAGCTTCGTGCACAGTCTCTGGGGAAATAGAATGAGTGACTGCAGGCCCCTTACTAAATGCAGACAAAAGTGCTGGGGTTCTTAAGGGTATTTCAAGAGCTTTTTCTACCAAATAAAATAAATAGTTGCATTTATGTTACAAATCCGATTGTAGTCTAATTGCCCTAGCTCCTAGAGAATACATCTAGAAGAAAATGTTTTAAAACAAGGGTGTATGAGCATCAAAAACAGAAGCTCATAGTCATTTGCGGCTAAGAAGAGTTACTAGGATGGACTGGGAAGGGGGCTCAGTCTACAAAGTACCCATTACACCAGCAAGGGGACTTGAGTTCAGATCCCTAAAAAAAGGCATAATGGTGTGTATCAGTAACGCACTTGCCGGGGAAACAGAGACAGGGGGATCCACGGAGCACCCCGCCAGCCGCACAGCTTAATCAGAGCTCCAAGTTCAGTGAGAGACCATTCCTCAGCAAACAAGATGGAGAACAGTAGAGGAAGACTGTGAAGTAACAGAAAATAAGTATTTGAGCCATTTGTGCTCCCTTGGCAGAGGTAAGTAGTGGGAACAGAGACCGCATGGCGCACAAGGCTAACACACTTACTGCTTGGCTGTTTTCACAAAGATTTTGCCAATCCTCCATGAGTTCCATAAACTAGAATGTGTCATCACCATTCTGGCTTACCAATTACATTCATCTACAATAAAAGGAACTGGTAAGTACGGCGGAGGGCTTCAGAAGGCGTTTAAGGAGATGGTGTGTGGGCATGGTCCTCACACACCGCAGTGTTCTACACAAGGAGGCGGTGGCTCATGGAATTGCTCTCTCCATTCAAATACAGATAGCTATGGGCTTCACATTGATGCTGTGTTGAGGTTGGGGACGCTAACAGCCCAACATGAGCAACGTCCTAGATTCAACCATTAGTACCAAGGAAGAAAGCAAGGAGGAAGAAACAGATTTGAAAGGGGAGGAAGGGAGGGAGAGAGGGAGGGTAAAAGGACAGAAAGGAGGGG
>LOEQ01023765.1:0-10366 GCA_001685075.1 Bramus lutescens
AGGATGTAGCATAGAAAACTATGCCCAAATTCCCAAAATATTGTTTGTAAATGATTGTCTTCATTTAAAAGGGGTTGGTTATAGATGATTAATGGTCATTGTCAATCTCTTTTTAGAGAAAAAAGGACAAAATGATATAGAAATAATGAGAAAAGGTAGATTATTGAATCTAATTTAACTCAAAAAAGCCATTAATCTCAAAATATTTTATATTGGTATGGATTTTGGTTTATTGATACAAATTTAAGATCAATTTTGTTATGCCATGTGTATATTTCTATTCACTCTTTATGATATTATGTTTATGCAGTTCATTTAAAAACAAATTAATAGTCATCTATAATAGTCAAACTTATATTCATGTTAATTAGGTTTTCTAGATACACAAAGATACAATTCAGATGGATAGGTAATCTTTAAACATTTCAAAGACCTACAGAATATGACATTTAAAAGGTTTTAAGAACTTAGACTTTCTCAATAGTGAGACACATCAGCTCCTAGCAGCACCAACTACTTCAAGAGCATGATGGGTATCAAAGAAGCTCCTTATGGAGTTTACTTTAAATATGGCAAGGCTTGCCATTTGGACAAGAAACTTCCCTTGCCTGAACAGCTTGACTGTATGTTGTATAAACTGAACATACAGGATCCACAGGAAAATGACCGCTAAACTTTGTCAAAACATGCAGGGTGGTCCTTTAGGGTTCCTACTTCACAGAATAAACTGCCTGACATTCTGCAAGACACAGAAGAAAATGACTGACAAACTGCCAATATAGGTGGAACAGTTCCAAATTTTCTGCTTCACTGAGAAATCTACCAGATACTCCAGACCTATATACTGAAGACAGATACCCCAACATTACAAAAGATCTTTGGGTGACTGTCCAGGCAGCCAGATACCTCTGTCATTTCTAGAGTATTGGAAGTTGCTTATAATACACTTTATGATTACTTAGGTAATATTATATCCTTTTGGTGTCTTTGATGGATTTGAAGACTAGATAGCTATAATTATAGTTATGATAAAAATAAATTAGTTATAAAACTTTAGTCTCACAAAGATAGGATAAATCTTAGAGTATTTTTTTAATTTTGCAAAATATAAATAAACTAAACATTATAACTATAATTCTTGCTTGATACCTGCTTTGTTATATGTAATTTTACAATGTTAAAGTTAAAACCTTCCTTTTTCATTTGAAGAAAAGGGGAGATGATGTGGGATGCCCTGCTGTATGTTGTAAATATGTTTTATTGCCATTGGTTAATAAAAAAATGACGATTTGGCCAATAGCCAGGCAGAATATAGGTAGATGGGAAATCCAAGCATAGATACAGGAAGAAGAGTAGAGTCTCGGAGCCACCAGAAGCCATGGGAGAAGCAAGATATGAGGTAACAAGTGTAGAGCCTCATGGCAAAATATTGAATAATAGAAATGGGTTACCTTAGTCATAAGAGCTATTTAATAATAAGCCTGAGCTAATAGGCCAAATAGTTTGTAATTAATATTAAGCCTCAGAGTGGTTAGTCAGGAACTGGTGGGCATGAGAGAAACCTTCAGTTATAATTTTCAAAGTGCATTGCTCAATTGTTTCCTTTCTATCGTCTCAAGAAGTCTGGCAAACAGACTGGAGTGTAACGGGCATGAACTTAGGCCTTAAGAGTAAGGCATGCATTTGGGAGCACTGTTAGCATATAAATATTCAAGTAATATAACCCTCCCTCTCTGCTAGTGACTATTACCTTAAAATACTTCTAAATCTCATCATGATGGATAATGCCTGTAATTCTATCACTTGTGAGTGAGGCAGGTGGATCACCAATGAATTAAAGGCCATCCTGAGCTAGACAATAAGATTCTTGCTCAAAAAGTCAAAAGCAAAACATTTCTAAACGTGGATGTCTATGGTTAAATACTTAAGATGACAAAGCAGTTCACACACACCTGGATGACACACTTCTCTGACTTTAATTTGTTATAGGGTAGGAGTAACTGGGACGAGAATGGGTGGGGGGGTGATACTGCCTTTGAAAAAGCTAGATTCTAGAGCTAAATGTCCTGAAGGTTGCCTGATTCAAAATACTAACCACATTCTTCACAGTCNCCTGAGCTAATAGGCCAAATAGTTTGTAATTAATATTAAGCCTCAGAGTGGTTAGTCAGGAACTGGTGGGCATGAGAGAAACCTTCAGTTATAATTTTCAAAGTGCATTGCTCAATTGTTTCCTTTCTATCGTCTCAAGAAGTCTGGCAAACAGACTGGAGTGTAACGGGCATGAACTTAGGCCTTAAGAGTAAGGCATGCATTTGGGAGCACTGTTAGCATATAAATATTCAAGTAATATAACCCTCCCTCTCTGCTAGTGACTATTACCTTAAAATACTTCTAAATCTCATCATGATGGATAATGCCTGTAATTCTATCACTTGTGAGTGAGGCAGGTGGATCACCAATGAATTAAAGGCCATCCTGAGCTAGACAATAAGATTCTTGCTCAAAAAGTCAAAAGCAAAACATTTCTAAACGTGGATGTCTATGGTTAAATACTTAAGATGACAAAGCAGTTCACACACACCTGGATGACACACTTCTCTGACTTTAATTTGTTATAGGGTAGGAGTAACTGGGACGAGAATGGGTGGGGGGGTGATACTGCCTTTGAAAAAGCTAGATTCTAGAGCTAAATGTCCTGAAGGTTGCCTGATTCAAAATACTAACCACATTCTTCACAGTCTTCCTGGAGTTAATTTGAACACTGACTGGAACAGACTAGGGGGGAAAGGCCAGCTTGATTATCTAGCCCAAAGCCCAGTCATGAAAAGTAGGAGTCCTAATGCAGGCCAAAGATCAGGGTATTCTCTTGTTTTTACTATAATTGTAAATTCGAGAATATTCCTCATTTCATGTGTTTCTGTCAGTTGCAACCACCAAAGCCTTTTAAATTTAAGGTATCATTGTTGAGGCTAGCTCGATTTGGAAAATAACCAGGCCAGCTTCAAGATAAACAATTATATTTTTAATTGTTATAAGGGGAAACTCATGCCACAAGAATGGGAAGTCGGAGTTCCTCTGTGTCTGGCCGGAATCACCCAGAGAGTGCGCACCTGGTCTGTCCCAGTTTTTCTTCCTAGGCTCCAGGTAGCCACGCCTTAACTAGGCGTGATTTGTTAACAGAGCTTCCCCATCATATCATATTATATTCTAAAGTAATAGCTGTCCATGTTTTACTGTTTAAATGTTTGAACCAAAATAATGCGGAGAAAGTTACACCAAAGAGAGTAATTTGAATACTGTCCATAGAACTGCCCCATAACTGCAAGTAGACAAAGAAGCATACCAGCATCCTAGAGAGCTCTCTTCCAAGCATTGCCCCACCCCTTCTCATTTTGAGTCATGTATTAGTTTTGCCTGTTTTTAGCTTCACATACATAAATTCATGCAGGATGTTTTCTTTGTGTCAGGCTTCACTTGTTTCACATTGTGATTTCTATTCATGTCAGTAAATGTGGTTGTTATCGCCTTTTCATTACTACAGGATATCAAATTGTCAGAATGGTAAATAAATGGTGAGTCCTTGGGTAGCTAATACCCACTAGTTTTCCACAGTAGAAACTTATTATTGGCACTCCCATCACAAAGGTTAGAGAGTCTGGGGGGGGCGCTAGAGAGATGGCTTAGTGGTTAAAGAGCACTGACTGTCCTTACAAAGGAGCTGGGTTCAAATCCCAGTCACCGACATGGTGGCTTGTTGTAGGGAGCGCTGGGCCCCAGTGGCTCACAGCTTTCTGTAACTCCAGGATTGAACACCTTCACACAGATGTACATGCAGGCAAAACACCAATGCACATAAAATAATTATAAAAAAGAAAGTCTCTTGGTTACTCTACAAACCCCGACATGTGGTGATCCAACTCTTTGAGAATGTTTTCCTAGTTCTTAATATTAGTCATTTTGTTAAATGTTTAATAGGACTTCCCTGGGGTTTTAATTTGCATTTTGGCCACTAACTAATGAGGCTGAGAATGTTTTCCTATGTTCCTCTACCGTTATAGACTCTTCTCTTAAGTTTCTTGTCAAAGTGAGTTTACTGTGGGGAAAGCCTGATGAATAGCATTCAAGTAAGATAAAATAGTCTCACATGGATTCAGAAAGACTCATTTAATAACTTCCCAAAGTATCTCCAGTCTTAAATTGCATTTATTTCAGGATTTTGACCATCTAACAAAACCAACTGCCACACACTATGAATGCAGATGGCTCTGTTACTCTTAAGTAGCTCTTCTTCCTTGAAGAGGGGACAAACTCTGAATCTCTACATACTGAGTATCCTTCCTTCTCTACCGTCCTGCATAACCCTTAGGAGGTAACTACAATGCTCTCTATCTGCCCATTGGATTAATCTGCCCCTGTCATTCTGACTGTACACCATAGCTGTAAACCGACAAACATGAATCAATGCATGTACATTAATGTATGTGTGCACCCCTTCTGTGTGTCTTTCAGACTTCCTTTGCAATTTGATTAGAAAGTACAGCCTTGCTACCCTCCAGCCTTCACAGCTTTTGTGTTAGTTAATAGCTATCTCTTTTGACGGATTACTCAATGAGTGAATGTGAGACTTTTTTCTCTACAAGCAGCAAAGAGAAATTCAAAAGAAAAGAGTCATTGCTCTTTAGTTCTGAAGACTAGATCTGTGACTTTCTGATGGGACCTTACCAAAGCATTGCAAAAAAAATGGGATTTTCCCTAACAATTCAGAAAACATTGAGTTATAAGGACAGATTAGCAACACAAAGATGCAAAGAAATAACTAAGTACTTGTCTTTGTTATGGACAGTAAATTCATAATCCCTCTCATCAAAACCAACACAACACCACCCTTAAAACTACAGCCATACACACAAGTGCATGCATGTGTGTACTCCCATATGTCTTTTCCTTAAACAATGTTACCTTAAAAAGTGAATGCCCAAGCAATATTGATTACTCTCTAGAAATTGATGGTAGGACCTTATCACAGAACACACACACCCAAAAACAATCAAGCTGGTACTCACACAGAAGTGTCACTCGTGCTGACTAGATTTCATAGAGCTGGCAGGTGTTTTGCATGCTAGTGGAAGAGAAAGTCATCATCAGCCTTACCTAGCTCTACAAACCCTGCAAGGTGCAATGACTGACCTTAAATGATGGGCTGGAATTATAGAAAAATCTTGGCGCAAACAGCAACTTTCTGATTATTTGTAAGACCTTATTTATAAACTGTTACCCCTACCTGGCACTATTAACAGGACTAAGAACTTGTGGATAGATAGGTCACAGGCCCTTGGGAAAAACTGTATATAATATTAAAACAACTCATGATTTATTGTTGTCACCGTAGATCAGCACATACTTCAACCCATATGAGAGAAAATCCTTGAAATAGTTGGCAATCAACATAGNAGAGCTCTCTTCCAAGCATTGCCCCACCCCTTCTCATTTTGAGTCATGTATTAGTTTTGCCTGTTTTTAGCTTCACATACATAAATTCATGCAGGATGTTTTCTTTGTGTCAGGCTTCACTTGTTTCACATTGTGATTTCTATTCATGTCAGTAAATGTGGTTGTTATCGCCTTTTCATTACTACAGGATATCAAATTGTCAGAATGGTAAATAAATGGTGAGTCCTTGGGTAGCTAATACCCACTAGTTTTCCACAGTAGAAACTTATTATTGGCACTCCCATCACAAAGGTTAGAGAGTCTGGGGGGGGCGCTAGAGAGATGGCTTAGTGGTTAAAGAGCACTGACTGTCCTTACAAAGGAGCTGGGTTCAAATCCCAGTCACCGACATGGTGGCTTGTTGTAGGGAGCGCTGGGCCCCAGTGGCTCACAGCTTTCTGTAACTCCAGGATTGAACACCTTCACACAGATGTACATGCAGGCAAAACACCAATGCACATAAAATAATTATAAAAAAGAAAGTCTCTTGGTTACTCTACAAACCCCGACATGTGGTGATCCAACTCTTTGAGAATGTTTTCCTAGTTCTTAATATTAGTCATTTTGTTAAATGTTTAATAGGACTTCCCTGGGGTTTTAATTTGCATTTTGGCCACTAACTAATGAGGCTGAGAATGTTTTCCTATGTTCCTCTACCGTTATAGACTCTTCTCTTAAGTTTCTTGTCAAAGTGAGTTTACTGTGGGGAAAGCCTGATGAATAGCATTCAAGTAAGATAAAATAGTCTCACATGGATTCAGAAAGACTCATTTAATAACTTCCCAAAGTATCTCCAGTCTTAAATTGCATTTATTTCAGGATTTTGACCATCTAACAAAACCAACTGCCACACACTATGAATGCAGATGGCTCTGTTACTCTTAAGTAGCTCTTCTTCCTTGAAGAGGGGACAAACTCTGAATCTCTACATACTGAGTATCCTTCCTTCTCTACCGTCCTGCATAACCCTTAGGAGGTAACTACAATGCTCTCTATCTGCCCATTGGATTAATCTGCCCCTGTCATTCTGACTGTACACCATAGCTGTAAACCGACAAACATGAATCAATGCATGTACATTAATGTATGTGTGCACCCCTTCTGTGTGTCTTTCAGACTTCCTTTGCAATTTGATTAGAAAGTACAGCCTTGCTACCCTCCAGCCTTCACAGCTTTTGTGTTAGTTAATAGCTATCTCTTTTGACGGATTACTCAATGAGTGAATGTGAGACTTTTTTCTCTACAAGCAGCAAAGAGAAATTCAAAAGAAAAGAGTCATTGCTCTTTAGTTCTGAAGACTAGATCTGTGACTTTCTGATGGGACCTTACCAAAGCATTGCAAAAAAAATGGGATTTTCCCTAACAATTCAGAAAACATTGAGTTATAAGGACAGATTAGCAACACAAAGATGCAAAGAAATAACTAAGTACTTGTCTTTGTTATGGACAGTAAATTCATAATCCCTCTCATCAAAACCAACACAACACCACCCTTAAAACTACAGCCATACACACAAGTGCATGCATGTGTGTACTCCCATATGTCTTTTCCTTAAACAATGTTACCTTAAAAAGTGAATGCCCAAGCAATATTGATTACTCTCTAGAAATTGATGGTAGGACCTTATCACAGAACACACACACCCAAAAACAATCAAGCTGGTACTCACACAGAAGTGTCACTCGTGCTGACTAGATTTCATAGAGCTGGCAGGTGTTTTGCATGCTAGTGGAAGAGAAAGTCATCATCAGCCTTACCTAGCTCTACAAACCCTGCAAGGTGCAATGACTGACCTTAAATGATGGGCTGGAATTATAGAAAAATCTTGGCGCAAACAGCAACTTTCTGATTATTTGTAAGACCTTATTTATAAACTGTTACCCCTACCTGGCACTATTAACAGGACTAAGAACTTGTGGATAGATAGGTCACAGGCCCTTGGGAAAAACTGTATATAATATTAAAACAACTCATGATTTATTGTTGTCACCGTAGATCAGCACATACTTCAACCCATATGAGAGAAAATCCTTGAAATAGTTGGCAATCAACATAGAGAGTTAATATACAACTGGCCAATATGAAAAAAAAGAGACTGTAGAGTGTTCAGCCCTCAATGAGACATACTTACCAAACCCATCACCCAAGACTCAGAGAGCTTCACAGAAGAATAATCAGAGAAATTGTAAGAGGTAGCAGTGGTGGATAACATTAAGGAAACTGTATTTTCTAGATACAACCGGGCAGTTTCACAGAAGAATTCACAGCAAATGTGACATTGTACACATGATCTGCACAAGATCAAGCCATACAAAATCCTAGCACAGAGGAAGGAAGGTAGAAACAAAATTCTACCACTAGCTGAGGAGCTTTTGGCATCTGATAGCTTTTGGAAAGATTTTCTTTATTGACAACACTCCAAGGCAGTGCACACACCCAGGAGTAACTGAAGAACACAAGCTGGAGCCCATGTAGTGAGAGACTCAAGGTGGATACCAGAGGAATTGAGAGACAGAAGCAAATATGACTAAGACACATTTTATGTAATACTCAAAGAATTCATTAAAAGGATAGTTTTTTAAGTCAAAGTTTCTCTGAGAAACTTTAACAAAATCTACTCATACATTTGACTAGTTGTCTTCAACTAGTTGAACCAGTTACTATGATTTTCTAGAGTAGCCTCCTTCAGGATGATCAAAACTCAGCTGTGAAGTTGGGAATGGATAGATATCGCTTCCTGTAACTGAGGATGTTTAAAAATAAAACAGTTTTTCTTGGTTAAAAAATAATAATTTTTGGTCAAATAGTGTGATTTTTAACTAAGGAATTCTGTGTAATAAGACAAATGATAAAAGCTTATTATGAATTGGTTTAGAACTTATAGCCACTCTGCTTTTTCATGATTAGGAATTACATAGTCCACAAAAGATTGTAGCTACTATTTTATTTTGTGGGATTATAGGAATTTCCAGTGATAACATCCAGTCACAGTTCCTAAATCTATTTTCACGTGTTTACATGCTTAATGCTGCATGTCTGTCAGTCTCAATTTAGGAAGCCAGCACTTCTGCTTGACTGTGCAGAATTCAAGACCCTTGTTAAAGACCCAGAGGAGTAGCTTATACTGAGTCACCGGCTTTGCCTGCTCCCTAGGATGCCAAACCCATATCTTTAGATTAGATTTCCCCAAAATGCTTGCAGTATGAAGACTTGTCATGGCAACCATATATCCACTTCAGACAACTGATACTCAAGGCATGGGACATCAAGACCACCTGGGTAAGATCTAGTTCTGAAATGTTTTGAACTTCTGGATTTCCACCTCTCTGTAAGCAACACCTTGCTCGTGTAGTATATGTTTTCCTTTCTGTAGCAGAAATAAAATCATCAAAAATCATTCCTTGACTTGTCACAGCAGCTAAAGAAGCCAACTTTCTACAATTCAACTGTAATTCATGAAAGAAGGGCAGTAGAATGCTAAAATGTGTAGAAGAGGGCACACAACAAAGCGGTACTGACTGACCTTGAATGACTTGCTAAGGTCACTCTCACAGCACCCAGTTGAGTAACTAGTGTGATGCATTTTTTATTCACCAGTGACAACCTTTGTGCAGGAAGGCCGTTGGAGAGAGAAGAAAGGAGACAGGTAAGTCACTTGGTTCAGAAACAAGCAGCTTGATATGTGGCCTCCTCCGTACCTGGGCTCTGAAAGAAAACTGGGCATGTAGCCAGACTTCTTTCCACTACCCCAGAGACATGACACATGCTGAGCTGGCAGGTCCACCCCTGAGCAGGAGACACATTTTGCCTTTGTGGATGCCCTCTGGAATGGCGCAGCTAGAAGCTGCAGGCTTTCTGCACTGCTTGTCTTGCTCAGCAAACCAGAGAAAAGAGAGTGCCAGAGAAGCATTTTCTCTTCACTTTTCACCTCCTGTCATTTGCCATGACCCTAGGGATGGAGTCTACCGCATTTGTCAAAACGACTGAGACAACCTGTCTGGGGAACTTTTACTCAGGTTGCTTTCTAATTTGAGCTGGCAGCAATCTGGAGGAATAGGTCTGGGTCAGCGAGAAAGGGAACCAGAGGCAGTGCTGCCTGGCATATCACTTCTGATGATGCTGAAGATGTTGAAAGTCAAACCACACCCAGCTGATTGCCCGAGAAACACATTTTGAGTCATAGAAAAGTAGACAAAGTGTTTCACTTAGACACCTCTGCTTTTCTAAATCCAGCAACTTACCATACCATAGAGATTGTATATTTGGCAATATTTTTCACACGTAAAAGACAAAAGAAAGTAGTCTTACCACTCCCCATATCCTGCAAACAGTTCATTTTTATTCTGCACACTGTGGCTTTTCACTACACACAAGGATTTACATCATAATCAGAGTATTAGACAAACTAATTTTTAGAGTAACATTTTCTGTTCTCCCGTATTTCAAAGAACATTACTTTATATTAATCTCTATTTGTTATGTATACTTAATAGTCACCACTTATTTTATATTACTCCCCTAGACTGATGAGCTGTGTTTCACTAAACAATTCATCTATTGCTTGACATTCAAATTATTCCCAATTATATTAGAAATAATGTTACAATTAACATTTCAGGCATGGGACCTGGAGGGGAAGAAACTTTATTTTTCTACTAAAAAACTAATACATGTTCACCACACAATTCCCTTAACGTTACATTCCATGTATTTCTCTATGTAAGTAAAAATGCATAAACTCTGATAGGCGTAAGCCAGATAGACAGCCACATCTGGATCCCAATGTGCCTTCCTTCAGTCATCAGCTCAAGATGTGGCTTTCAGGTGCGGTGCAGAGGATACTAAGCTTCTATCAAGGTGAAAATTAAGCAT